>CM036253.1:26165218-26382718 GCA_020698575.1 Bostrychus sinensis | reverse complement strand
AAGAGAGGTCAAAAGGAAAGATGGATTTTAGTGTGAATCAATCCAAAAGTGATGTGAAAACTGAGATCACGGCGCTAATTAGATCAGAGCAACATTGCACCTCAGCCTGCCATAGTACTTTTAACAGTTTGCAGTCAAGCTGTGGGGTGGTGAAAAAAATCTTTTAAACTGCTTTGAAGATGCAAAATATTGATCTTGTGTCATCTGATGTGTGGCAAGGAAAGCTTACTCCACTTAGTTGGAGCAGACATCTTTTAGGTGTTTTTTCTCCATGTGGCTTAGTAAAATTACTTGCATTATGATTACTGGTATAATCTTAGCCTGAAAAAGTCTTAATTACTAATTCCTGGACATGTTCATGACCCACCAATTTCAAAGATCTGCAGTGGCATAGTAAGACCAGGTTCCTTGGTACCCACTAAGGGCCAGTAACTGGAGCTGAAGTCTTCACTGGGAGGTAGCAGAAGCAGCATGGACAGCTTATCCCCAAACTGCACAAGTTCCCTGGTGTAGACTCCATACTGATAGGCCTGCCACAGAAATACATTAATGGATAGAGTATTATAACTGTTTACCAGTGGAACAATTCAGAAAAATAAATACTTGTACTTAGGCAGCACAATATATTGTCCTCTATTATTACATGCTAATGCTAAATGGAAGCATTTATATAGCGCTTTTCTACCTCCATCAGCACTCAGCACTCATCAAGGAACAAGTCACCCATTCACTCTCACAAGCACGCACATATTCATACACCAGTGTACACCAACACTTGAAGCAAGGACACAGCAGAGTATGAACTTGTTAGAGGACAGTTAGATGACAACCTGCTTTGACTGATGAGCTACTGCTATTATTATTATTATTATCTTTAATAATTAATATTATTGAGTAAAATACCTCAAATAGATATGATTGGATTTTGATCAAACTTTTCAGGAATGGTCAGTAATGGCTTTAGAGTAAACAGTCAAGTAAAAAATTATTCCCTGACTAGATCCAGGGTGGAACTGTAATTCGTAAAGTAGTCTCTAGTGCTTCTAGTTTAGTGTTGATTCAGCGCTGGCTTTAATGAGTGGAAAACAGCAAAATCAAATATATTTTTGTTTATCAAATATTGCATTCACATTCATGGGTTACAGGTAATACAATTATCTCAGTATTTAAAATACTTATCCTACAGGTATATTGCATTGCATAGAGAGAGTTGGAAAACCATTTACCCTGTAGAGGGGGATGTTGAGCTTTGTGAGCAGATGTGTGATTGCTGCTCTCAGAGAAGTGACAAACTCCACCAGGCCACTGTTCTCGGTCAGCTTGTCATCGTCTCCACTCAGCAGGTTCTGAACACTGCCATTGAGTGTGGTGTAAACATGACTCTGAAGCCACGCCCACTCATCCCTGTCACACCGTAAACACACATTTATGTAATATAGGAGTACTACAATGGTGCTTGACGTCCAACGTGTTGATGACTAAAACATGTTTGTATGTGTTACCTTGTTACATGGGCATTGTGTCGGACCCTGGTGTGACAGAGCAGATTGGGCAGCCTCTGTGGCACCAGCACCCTGATCTGTTCCACTGAGCTGCACAGTTTTAGTATCCCTACGTAAAGACCAGGCTGGGACCACTGAATGCTGTGTCGGTGGTAGGACAGCTTCTCCTACAGGCAGATCGAGAAAACATGTTAAAGAAAAAGTGTTACTTTAAAAAAAAAAAATGCCTTAAGAATCAATTGTGTTGAGGGGACCTTAAAATATTGGAGAAGAGCAGGAAATGTAGAGTGTGTGTGTGTGTGTGTGTGTGTGTGTGTGTGTGTGTGTGTGTGTGTGTGTGTGTGTGTGTGTGTGTGTGTGTGTGTGTGTGTGTGTGTGTGTGTGTGTGTGTGTGTGTGTGTGTGTGTGTGTGTGTGTGTGTGTGTGTGTGCGCACGCGCGCGTTGAGGATGGGGTAAAATTGAGAAGTGGAGCTTCAGTTCAGGAAGTTGAGAAAATCTGGATGCCTTTAATTTGCCAAGCTAATTTGTTTTGGGTGCTATTTAATTCTACTACATTTAGAGTTAAGAGGTTATTTGAGTTTAGCAGTGGAGAAAAACATTGCTCGATAATCTAGTCAGGAAAGTCAATACACTCAATCACTATGCACTCCTTGCTTCAATTCACTTGCACATTGCTGCTTTTCAATATGCCCCTTAAATGAGGCACTCTCTGCTTAAACAAACAAACAAAAGAAAGAAAAAAAAAACACACACACACAAACTGTTTCACCTTGAGCTGTTCATAGAGCATGTCCATAGCGGTAGGCTCGGGCAGCAGGGGGGTCCGGCTCCGGTTCTTTTCCAGCCTAGCAATGGGCATCCAGTGGAGTGGAGGGTCAGGGGGGCTGCACGTTAAGTGGGTGAAAAAAAGAACCGTTTTTCTGTTACATTCACCCAGTGTGACCAGAATCACACCACAACCAACAATTACTATAGACAACATCTATATGCATTCTAGACAAGCTCACAATTACGCATGATTACGCTATAATTTCCCTACGGTGTGAGAGACTTTAATCCCTGATTGGTTAAGCCTTCTTCATTGATTAAAACTCCATCTGGTAGAAATTTATTATGTTTTTGTATTTTTACAAGGGTGTACAGTCTAGTAAATTAATAAGAAAGGACTGTCCTCTATCAGTAAGCGGAGGACAAAGCGCCCTCTCAAGCTGAGTGTTCACTGTAAGAGGGAAATGTCCTAGAGATTTAAGCTTTAGTTGGCTCGAATCTAACCAAAAGAGGCCAGAATTCTCCCCTTTCGTTTGAAAGAGTTACATTTTATTAGCTATAACAAAATGCAAATATAAGTAAGTGTGCATTCATATTTTTTGTCATGTCTTTGAAGTAAGTTTCAAAGTCTGCTCATATTCATGTACATTAATTTAAGTTTCCGAGGACTACATGAATGCAACAAAGGTCTCCATCTGCTCCTTTAACATGGCCTTTTGATTACTGTTGCTATGGTAAATCTTCTTTTATTAATGGCTTTTTTCCTTAAATTGTGAGTTGGTCAACAATACGAAGAAAATCCACTCTGTTTTCAAAACATGTCTTACCTGGGAAGGTTGGAGAACTCCTTCAGAGTGACTAGTAACACGTTTCCCTGTCGGTCTTTGAGAGGCTCATAGTAAACCTGACCCAAGTCCATCATGCCCAGTGAAGACTGCAGGAGGATGAGACAAACATGAGGCTGAATAATTATGAGCATATTAGGTTTTAATGCAGTAGGAAAAATGTGGGGTGACAGGAATGAGATATTGGCACTAGAAAAGGCGTGGGTAGAAGAGGGAGTGTAAAAGGGTAATTAAAATGGCTATGAATGTGTTTTTGGTGCTTCTTATCACAAAGAGTAAGCTGCTTAACTTCCTACCTGCAGCTGTGAAACTGCTTTTAAAATGTTGTGCCTGTTCTGAAGCAGGGAGGAGGGAGACGAATGAGCCGAGGCTAGGGACTGCTGCAGCCACGGAACTTGTTGCCACGCACAAGATAACTGCAAGAATGAAATGTTCATTCACAGAATAATAAAGTTAACATAATATTAGGGATGATAAGGGAAACAATTACTAAGCAGCTTTGTTTTAAATGAATTACCACAATTATGCAGTGTGACAAAGAGAACATTTTATTCTTGATGCTCACCTTGGCAAACCACAAAAAGTCCTGGGTGATGGATGTGGAGCAGCACTGGATCTCCACAAGTGGGATTTGGTCTTCTGCTGTCACCAGGATGTTCTCCTTGTAGTGAAACACAGCTGCCAAATAGACACCCCTATCAATGACACGTGACAACATGTTATTATTATAGTTGTCAGACACATCCTTTTCATTCACTGGGCACTTTATAAGGTACACTATATCACTTCAATGTTGGTCCCACATTTGCTTTATTTCTTGATGCCATAGCTTCAGAAATTTTGTTCCAGCAGATCTGTTGGCTGCACAAACTATGATGTGAATCTCTCATTCCACCGCATTTTAATGATGCTTCATTGGAATGAGATTGGTTGATAGTTGGGGTCATTGGAGACAGTGAGATGATATGAGTTTTTTTGACATGGCGTGTTATTCTGCTGTAAATAGCCACTGTAGTCACATAGGAATATGGTCTAAGCTGGTGGTAATAACACTCAAGTAGGCTCTGGTGTTTAAACAATGCTTAATTAAAATGTTCCAAGACAACATCCTCTATGTCATTACACCACCAGCAGCCTAAGGAGTTAATAAATCCAATTTTCTCCGGCATGAATAAGGCATTTTCACCCACAGAACTGCTGCCCCCTGGAAATGGTCTTATTTTTGGACCATTCTTTGTAAACCTAAGAGTTGGTTGTGTATGAAAAATCTACCTTTTCACCATTTTAACCCATTCTGATGCTTAGTTCAAACTTTTGTTTTAACATGTCTGTATACCTAAATGCATTGAGTTGTGTCCATGTGATTAAATATTTCCATTAATGAGCTGTTAAACAGGTGTATATAATAAATTGGCCATATTATAGGCAATCAAAACAAATGTCTGAATTAGTAATCCTCTACAAGAGTGATAATCCTTGCTTATCTTACTTATGTATGTAAATGATGCTTGTGATTCCTTTTAAATAATATATGATGCTGTCAAATGACTTTTAAACAAAGCTTAGGCATTGATGCGTGAGCAGCCATTTTTTTCCTTAGGCGCCAGCCCATTTATTTTGCCAAAGCAGTCCATTGAATGCTCATTGCAGTGAGAAGCATTTATCACTCACTTGGTCCCTGCCACACTCCAGTGATTCCTGCCACTGAGCCCCTCATTAATCTCCAGACTCCAGCCGCTTTAATGTAACTACTGCTCTTTTCCAATAACAGATAAGAGTTTGGTCTTGTCCTTTGTTGTTTGCGCCGCTACAATACCATCACTTTGAATCGGTTACTCCTCATAGCCTAAAGGCACAGCAGGGACAGGTGATGTGGAAGTACCTCTGGAGGAGACGAACAAACTTGGTGGCGGACTGGAAGAGCTGTTTGATGCCTCGAGACATAGACAGGCGCTTGCTGGGACTTTGGGGCTTACAGCTCTCTGCGGAGTAGAGGAGAGGAGGATCAGACGGCATGACAATCACTTCATCTGCCAAAGTACCTTCACAGCTATTTAACTGGGTGTGAATCAGGATTTCTCAGTGGAGTAGAAATTCTAATCACATTGCTGGTATAAAATTGAATGAGCGAGTATAGAATGTGTTTTATTTCGCTATGACCTATATGAGTTAAAATCATATTTAAAATAGACTTTCAAAACATATGTATTGCCAAAAAGAGAGTAAATCCATGTTGTTAGCAGTGTGAGAGACTGGAGGTGTGTCCCAAGTTGTGTTTGTGTTCATTGCAATGTGACTAATGAATCCCAGCTGGTGGATCAGAATTTTAAAAAAAAGTCAGTTGCAAGGGAGGGTGGGAGGTTAATTATGCAATGAACAGAATTTAAAATACACAGACCATAGTAAAGTAATTAAAAAAATAAAATAAAATAAAATAAAAAATACTTTAAAATGATCAGGAGTAAAACTGGGTCCCTTAAGCAGACCCTAACCCTAAATGCAATGTTCTTTCACAATTGTTACAACATATGTATATAAACAAAAATATTCTCACAGTATAAAGTAAATTTATTTAGCATTGCTGTTATATTGGTACATTTGCATTTCACATAAATATATAGAGCATTTAGAGGTCAAACATAGTATTGATGCTAATAAGCACTGTGTCAAAATATCACTATTATCCAAAAGACAAAAAAAATTTTTTTCATTGTTGCTGAACAATTTTGATTGAAAGTATTAAATAAAAAGTCATTGGTTGCTCTAAATGTTTGAAAAATAATGTCTGTTGATGGTGCTCCTGGGATATGGAAAAAGTACTACAAATCAAGAAGGCTACTCAAATTTGTAAAAATAAAACATGGATTTTGAAAATCTATGTTATAGTTCCTGTGTAGCCTTCCTGGGTTACTTTCATTTTATGTACACCACAATTTTTAATTTTCTAAGCTAAAGCCTTACACTCTACTAATTTAGTCTTGTTATGTGCATATACTGTAGTGTACTTGCTTACCTATGCAGTATGCCCTGTACTGAGGTTCTCGGGCATCTTCCAGCAGCTTCCTCACAAGGCCCTCGTGGTTTCGAAACTGCGATTTCACACCAACGCATTCTCGCCAACCTGCACAGCAAATAGTTAAAAGAAGAAAGGTTAATTTTTATCCAATTAAATGATCATTCAAGACATCAAGAACTCATTTGCAAGGCAGTCCACAGAGGTGCTTTTGTTTTATTGTGTCTTGGTGAACAGGCAGAAGAGGTTGCAATAGAAAGCCATCCATGCTCTGTGGAAGTGTTCATACTGATTCATTCCCTGCTGCAATAACTATGTGGGCTATTTGGATCCATTTAATTTGTGAAATGATGCAGACTAATGAATGGCTCCACAAAAGGTGTGTTCTGAAGCCTATTTGACTTCACTGAACAATTTGAAGAGGAAACTAAGAGCAAGTAATTCAGTGACAAGAAAGACAGTGCACCCTATTCATACAGCATTGGTACAGGGCCCATTGACTCACTTTGACAGCTTTAGTTCTCCATGTTTTAATAATTCATTAATCTACAGACCGGCCAAGAGTGGATTCCACTTATTTCACGTCAACCTTGGTGTTAGCCAGAATTTATTTCATTACACATGAGCCGAAAGAGAAAAAGAATGAACCTTATTCCAGTGTTTGGAGTAAGGCTGCACAATTCATCACAACTTTATTATTATAGAAATATTATCAAACAATCAACAAGAGTGGCAGTAGTAGTAACAGCAGCTGTATTAGTAATACTAGTAGTTGTAGTAGCAGTAGTAGTAAAGTAGCAGTAGCAATAACAAAAACAATAGCAGTGGTAGCAGCAGTAGTCGCAATAGTAGTAGTAATAGCAGTTGTATTAGTAGCAATAGTTATTGTAAAGAATGTGCAGCCATAGTTTGTTTGGAGTATTGGAGTATATACAGTAGTGCTATTCATCAAGGATTGCAGTTCTGTGTACTCACTGGAGGGGGCAGCTGCTGACTGGGGTAGAACATTGAGGTGGTCCCCATCCTTTTATATTGTAGGCACTGACTCTGACAAAGTAATGTATTCCCTACAATAGAGAAAACCAAATTATAATTTTTCTTGTGGAAGGACTTGGAAGTGCAGTGCACGTCTTACCGCTGTCAGCCCCTGTATAGAATGGGTCGGGTTTTTGGTCTCTGTCACTTGGGCCGAGCCGAGGATGCGTTTGAAAGTCTCAGAGGTGCTCCATTCCACTGCAAACACAAAACAAGCTTGCTCGCAGTTTGCTCTCCGGTTTAACTCAAGCCCCCATGTGGGGAAAACTGAGGATTTGAGTGTTTACCGTATTGGGATCATGGTATAAATAGGCTTAGCCTACACTTGGCTGAACAGAATGACATTTAGGCAGATCAACAATGGATCTGAATAAGCAAACATACAAAAATCTTCTTCTCTTCTATCTGTCAGATTAGATGAGCAATCAGATTAAGATACTTAGTCAAGATATATACACTAAACACTTCTTACCCTCTTCTTACCTAATCTACAAAGTCTTTATTCCAACACATCCTTCTCATACATTAGTGATTTTACCAATGTTTATCTTGTACATAGAGAAATCTGTTTAAGATACTAATACTGTTATATATTATTTATTATAAAGGATTTTGATAGATGGGAATGTTCAGCCTGTAATGACAAGCTTTGGTTACTCACGTGCGTACATTTGGATCTTCTTGTTAGCTTCCACATTAGAATTAGGAACCTTTCCATTGCTATTGAACTATATGAACAATATCATATCGAACTATGTACCTCTGTAGCGTGTGATGAGCCCCATGAGTTGACCTTCTGGTTCTTTGATTACCACTAACAGGGATGACGTGCTTGTCACCAATATGGACACATGAGAGGGAGGACCAGGCAGCTCTGCAAAAAAAAAAAAAAAACATTTTCACTAAGGTATGCTTAATTACTAAATTTTTAAAAAAGCTCTTTCCTTAGTGTCTTTACAAATAGTTACAAAAAAGTAAGCACAGAAAATGATTCAAAGGTAAAAAGGAACCATCACAAGCAGCAGTTTAATTAATTCTTGTGCCACCTTCAATTGCCAAAAACAGCAAAGTAAGATTTTGCTTAAAAATTTGTCTTCTGTATGAAAATGCTGAACACATTAACTCATAAAGCTGAGAGGTATTTGTAAGTGTAGATGCCTAAGCAGTCGTTAACTACCCCAGTGGTTTGGAATGTCATACTAGCAGCCACTATAGCAGCTGCAGGGGCGACTGTGAGCAATGGCAGAGTAAAGAAAGGTTGATGACAAGGCAGTCTGTTGAATTTTGAATGAGTGGCAGTAGGCTAAGGCTGTGGGGAGACTTTGCAAAGGCCAGAGAGAGTTACCAAAGTCTGGAAGAAAGATCAGCAAGGCCTAAGCAAGATGACAGACTGAATGCAGAATTGGGAGAGGTTATATAGAGGATACTTGATACACATACAGACAAAGGTAATATGAGGAGATGTTTTATGTTATTTGGTATTTAGTCCTAGTGTGGTTATTTTTAATAGTTATTGGGGTTCATTTGAAACACACACATGTATGCCTAGTATTTTTAGTGTCCTCCTGATTCTGCTTTAAATTGGTCCTTGTTTTTTTTACTCAGAAAATAAGTCAGTTTTAGCTGCTCTCTTCCTTTTCCTACATTTGATGGTAGAAGGATCCCAGTAGGTACAAAATAAACTACCAATGAATGCAAGTGAATAGTTGTTTAACAGGTCAAATTTTAGGGGGCAATACCAACACCCTGTGTCAAGCCCACCCATTTTTGGATGAATCAAATTATCAAAGTTATTTTTTCTTGAATCTGTGAGGTATTGGAAGACTAGTTCTTGTTTTACTGCTGTGGGTTCATGTATATAATAGAAAGGGTTCTTGGTCTCTGTGCATTTAAAAGTCTCAGAGGGGCTTGATTCCGTCAGAATTTAGGGGAGGTGATACCAACAAAATCTTTTTGCGGACCAGGCTGTAGACTGTCAGTGTATTAGTGAACATACTAACCTTTGAAAGACAATTTTCCCTGTGCTTTTATTTAACAGGTATATATTCACCAGTAAAACCTATTGCATGTATATGAAGAGAGAGCTGATGTCCTGAGTGGCTGACCCTTGAGTCCTGACCTGTGTTGTTGAAGTTCTCTCTCATGCGACAGTACAGCTGCCGCCTCAGGCTCCAGAGGCGGATCTGTCTGTGGACATCAGCCTGAGCCTGTGGTCCAGCCACGACCTTCCTGACCAACTCCTTCTTCCCCTCCTCCACACGTTTACCAGCCAGAGTCACCAGGGTGTCCAGCTTCAGAGCCCACTCTGCCGGACGACACACTGAGAGCAAATACATTAAACAGCAAGAGGAAAGAAAGAATCAATTAGAATATATTAGCATTTCATTGTAGCCTGTCCCCACATTAGAATCCACTCCTTATAGAATATGAGCATTAGTTCAGTACATTGATTTTTGAAACCATTACTTTTCCTGTTTGTGTTTTGAAGCTGCTCCTGAAAAACCACCACCCAACGCCAAACCCCTAACTAAATCTTAGCGACTTGTTTATACTTAAATATTAGAAAAAAAGTCAAACTAAAACAATAAAACTCACCACCATGAATATTTAACGCATAAATAATGCAATGTAAAGTGCTCTGAGTGTGCAGAAAGTCTGCACTATATAAATCCAATACATTATTATTATAATGTATTGAATTTATATATTTTTTATTTTATTTTTATTATTATTATCATTATTATTATTGTTATTATTATTATAAAACACATCAAATCAAAGATGTTGCACTGAGTTATCTTAGAGTGCAACAGTGCCAGCCCCCATCTGGTGCCGGAAGTAAATTTCCAATAAATTTTTCCCATAGACTTTTCAAAAAATTCATATATTAAGAATGTAAAAGCTTGGCTGAGGCTAATCAGCTCTGTGGTAACTCATGATGATAGCACAATTAATTTCTCTCAAAAAGATTAACAAAAACTTTCAAAATCATTCAAATGTGTTTGTAACTTTGCTTCTTGACATTTTTCAGATACGTGTTTAGGGCAAAATTAATCGTTTTATGGCCATGAGTTACCACATAGCTGATTAGCCTCTGTCAAGCCGCTGGACCTTTAATATACAGATTTTTCAAAAAGTCAATGGTAAAAATTAATGGGAATTTTACTTGGGCGTGGACAGTCACTGTAGTGGTCTATTGTTAGAATAAAGGAAGCCCATGATTTTCTCCCCGTTTGAAAATATAGCATAACATTTCACTTCCACTTTAATTTATGTAAACAAGAGCGGTAGATGATTCTTAAGTCTAATTTGTACATCCACCATTTGTGTCTAAGGCTGTGGTCAAATAAAAAAAAAAAACAGTGTGTGCGTATGTGTGTGCGTGTGTGTGTGTGTATCTAGGACACTAACGTCTGGATCCAGGATTTTTTTTATAATATTTTGTGATTTTGTGTCATTACGTGATACAAACACCACCCAAAAGAGGTCAAAGAACAATGGAGTGTTTTTAGTGGACTGCTTATTATATTAGTCTTTACCATTCTGAGTTGGAGCCTTGTGTTTCAAATGACAGAGCATTAACCCCTGAACTTTGCAAATTCACAAATGGTTCCTATTACAGTATGCTAGTTGATAAACAGTTTGCCTGAATTCAAGAAAAACCCTCCATATAAAATTATATTATTTAACACAAAACTCACAAACAGGGTTATGTCGGGCTCCAGCTTTCGTCAGCACGTGGAGCAGAGGTGAGTTGTGGGTAAGTGCTGCAACATCCAGAGGAACCAAACCCTGTTCGCTGACTCGATTCACTCCTCTCTCCTTCTCCAGCTCCAAATCCTTGTCTTTCCTCACAGCCTTCTCCCAAATGCTTCCACCTCCTCCCCCACCGCCACTTCCTCCACCGTTAGGGTAGTCTCTGGACAGCAAGCTTTGCACAGCCAAAGTGTCCTCATTTTCCACAGCCTCCCACAGGGTCTTGTACTAATGGTGGAGCAGCCGGGAAGGTGCGGGGCCAGGGGGTGTAGGCGGGCATGCAAGGAAGCCACAGAGCCAATGTTAAATAAAACATTTTTAAAAAGATATCAGTTTTTTTTTACAAGGCACAGCAAGTGGGATTTCAAGTGAAAATGATACAGTAGATGAGAAGCAACATAAGAGACATTAATCTACAAATAAATCAGAGACGCAGTCGAGCCTGAGATTATGAATGCACACGGAGTCAGCAGCTAATGTCAACAAAAGATTTAATGATTTTCCCATGAAGAAACCCAGCCAGTAAATGACAGTTCTGTCTATTTCTAAATCTGTTCTCTATTGTTTTGTGTGTTGATGATTAGAGGTCGACCGATAAGGTTTTTCTATGGCTGATGCCGATGCAAATTTTAAAAATTCAGAGCAGGTGATGGCCGATAAACCATGCCAATTTTTTTTACCTATATGTAGGGCAGATTTTCTCAATTTTATGAAATCAATATTATATAGCCATTTGTCTTAGTAATACTTATTAAAATGCAAACAAATATGTTAGAATTGGACAGTGAGAACAGTTAAAGGTGTGAAAACCAATAAGACCTCAATCACTTGGGGAGAGCTACAAAATGCTTTTAAATTTTTTTTGTTTTTGTGAAATGAGCAAAATCTTTATATTGCCGTTTTGAGTTTTTCAGGCTGAGATAAAGCGTTTTTGGATGTTTAATATGAACTGCAAAGTAAGAGCCCAAATTACTACCAGATGGTTGGGAAAGGGGTCCTTCAGTCACATGGTTGCTCAGACATGTGCCTGACCAAAAATCAGCATCAAAGGGCAAGAATTGGCTGATTGCCGATTGACTAAAAAAAGGCAAAAATCGGCCCAATATATTGGCCAACCAATATATCAGTTGACCTCTATTGATGATGAGGATACATTATCAAGAGTATACGTAATGCAACTGTATACATTATTGGACAAGAAGGTTATATCAGATATTACTTTATTTTTATCTTTCGACTCCCTTTGTTTTCCGGGGTCGCCACAGCAAACGTCAGATGACGTTCTTATCGCATCCAGCCACAAACTGTGACTGGAGTTGCCAATGTGGGTGATATGTCTTGTCCAGAGACACAGTGGCAGTAACCCACTGTGCCACTGTCGTCCCTTACATGGATAGCACAATTAATAATATTAGTTTAAATAATATTATGATAATATATTGTAATGCTAAAATGTTTAATGTTATTTTAGGACTGGTAAATCATAAATAAATTACTCATGCTATATGTTTCACACATGCTGTATATTGCAACTGATCTATAATTTTTGCAATACTTACTAAGGTTGTATTAGGAGATGTATAGCATAGGAGGCCACTTACAGTTCCCAGTTGCTTAAGTGGCTAATAGGCTACTCCCATAAACATGAACACAATACATTTTCTGCAATCTACAATGATGCATGACAGGACATAACCACCTTCTATTTATTAGAATCCAAGAACACGCATTGTAAGCCATAATTTCAATGTCATGCATGTCATTGCTTTTATATTATATAAGCAGCTTTGCAGGATATGAACTGGACATAGTCTTTGAGTTTTCTATATTATTAGTATTCTGAAAGTATTCTGAAATATTTTTTGTTTAATTACTTTACACTAGGGCTTTCAGACAGTATTAGTGATACTGAAAATATCATTGCAATATTGTGGTTATCATTAGAGTCAGTTTGTTATCATAGTAAATTACATAGGCAAGACTTTAAAGTCACTTTTCCACTGGTTGCACGAGTATTACTGATCTCAACAAGTGAATTCAAGAGAAAGGGCATTGAAAGAGTTTATTTTGAAAATACCTCTTTTATCTCACTCAGTCTTCTCCCAGTCTTCACCCATTACAAACCCCAGTAGGGTAACTATACATTTTTGCAATGATACAAGATATCTATTAGAATTGTTTCAATCCAATTCAAGAATGATGTTGACTAATTTAAAATATGATTTGATACAATTCAACATCTTCACATCGATACAATTGATACAGCAACTTTTTGCCAAAAATCAAACAAGTATACTCTCAAGTCTAGCATCGGCTGGAGTTGATTATGCCCAGTAGACAGACCGTGAAGAAAGTTGAATATAACATTTTATTTAATTAAAAACACAAAAATCCAAAAAAACATATCTGGTTTAATTTTAACATGCACATTTCTAATTAAAACACTACCTAGAAAATGGACTGGATATGTTTTAACCCTCTAAGCGCCAAAGTCAGCAGAATTGTGACAAGCAACGTTGCTAAAAATAACAGCCCCTACGTCCTATTAAAATGTTAAATTTTGTTTCTACTCCCTTCCTCTAGGTGTCAGACACCCAGGACTTAGTTTCTAGCCCAATAGAATCATATATTGTCGTTCAAAATCTTTGAAAAAGACGTGCTCAAAAGTGAGTGAGTCTCACAGGGAGTGGCGCGTCGGAGCGCCTCCGTGGAGTAGATTCCTCTACAGTTTTGAGAGAGGAAAAGGCGAAAGTAGCTAATAAAATGTACAGCACTGATGAAGCAGTAGCTTTGATAACTGCTGACTCTGATTCTGAGGGAGAACATCTACTTTTGAACCGAGAGAGAGTGAAGAGAGCCGCGAAAGTGAAAGTGCGAGCACGGTGCATAGGGTGTTTCCCCGTCACTCTGCCCCCTGTAGGTGACAGAGGCAGGCGTGCACGTAGTTACTCTGGCCCCGAGAGTGAACGCGAGGTCGGGAATAATGCAGTTTTGAGAGGGAGATGTGCGTGCGGGGCTATAGTTCGTTCCGCGGAGGCTGCGCAGCACGGAGTCTCCGCAGCCGCAGTACCGAGAGTGAACTTGGCGGTTTTGAGTGAAATAAATGTACACCAAGCACCCCCCGTTCATTCACGCACTTTTCCCCGCAGAAGAGGCAGAGGTGGGAGAAGAGAGAGGCGTGGGGAGAGGCAGGTGTTGCCGCGGGCGCGGTGGGAGCAGCGTGGCGAATATAAACAGGACTAGCAACAGCACTGATGGGGCTGGGATCACCTGAGTCAGGAGGACGTTCATCAGGCGTGGATACAGCAGTTTGATGAGTCTGCTGGCCAGGCCATGACAAACTTGCAGATACAAATGCATAATGTTTACATTCTGCATTTCTCTTTCCTCACATTTGACTAGTTATGGGACATTAGAGGTTATAGTTATAGTTTACTAATGTTGGTTTAGAGTTTACCTGGTTTCTACTCATTTATTAATTGGAGAAAAAGACAAAAATACATAATTCAGCACGTCCGCCTGATAATGACGTCACAATATGCAAACTATAACTGACATTTTTCTCATTTACAGTAAGACTCTTATCTCTAATCATTTTTAAGCCACAGCCTTTTGAATTTTGGATGTCAAAAAACTGTATTTTAGAGAGAAAAAAATCTCGTGCCCAAAGGGTTAATGCATATCGATATAGTTGTATTGTAGAAATAAAAAATCAGTGCATTGATATAGTAACTGTATCGTTACGCCCCTAAAACCCCGTATTCATTTTCATTCAATACTTTGTCAGACAAATGTGTAGAGCACAATATCAGGTATCATAATTCCATCTTATCCTATATTACAAGCATCGGTAAGTACAGTAAATAAAGCTACGCCAAACCAAAACATCAAACCCAACCAAGAGTCATGTGACCAAACTGGCTTTAACTTACAACATCTGAAGTCTTGCTCAAATGTTTGGGCATCTCCGTTTCCTCCGCGACCGCTGATTCTCCTCCCCTTAGCCTGACAGACAGGTTCCGATAGAGGCGCTTGGGTGAGACAGGTCCCAGGGAACGCCGGCGCTGAGGTGGGTTCCTCATGGATACAGACATGACAGCAAGTGAGGAAGAGGAGTGGGAAGAAGGGTGCAGAGAAGGGAAGGGAAGGTCTGAGGTGCGATGGATTAGTTACGAGCACATGGACAAACTGGTGGGAAACTGCACACTACAAAGCTGCAGACAGGAGTTAAATTGAAAACACTTTGGGAGAATGAGCAAAGTATGAGAAAAGGTAAAAGACATTAGAGACCTGTAAAGAGAGTATGGTGGGAAAAATCAATACACAGTCAGAATGCACCACAGTGTATACTGTCTGGCTCTTGTATTGTGCAGCTATGTTTTTGCTGACTTAAGGCTTGGATGAGTAGTACCACTGTGCACTGATAAATAAATAAAAGTTACAATTGGGACTGCACAGTATATTGCAAAATTATCAATACCACAGCACCAACAGGTACAAATCTGTAAAGCCTACTTACAGTACATTGCAAAAATATACTGTAGTAATCCATTTCACACTTTGTATGTTAAAACAATTGGATTTTGATTTTGATTTCCAACTGGTGGGCCAAGACACCGGAAGGTTCAATACAGTTTTAAGGTAAGGTATTAAGCCTAAATATTGATTTAATTACATAAAATGGTGAAACATATTTTAAAATACACTGCCTATAAATGTTAATAATAGCAAATAACTTTAGTTCAGTAAAATGTGGGTACAGTAAAATATTTCAGGGATACAATACATGATCAGAGTTGGCTAGTTGGCAAATGCAGTTGACACAAGGATCTTAACCAGTGCAAGTGGAAGCTAGTGGCATGCTGTTTTATATCATCCAATTATTTTCCCTATAACAAAGTAGATTCAAATATATCATTATCATAATTAGGGATGCACAATAATACAATTTTGGAACCGATACCAATAACCGATAATTTGAAGCTTCATGCAACCAATGCCGAAAATGAACCGATGATTCTTGTATAAGATTTTGTATCTAATTTTTATCTAACTCTACCTGATTTTACAGGTACAAATAAATTTAACAGTATAACTCTTACCAAACTTCATTAACCCTGATCTTGCCTATAAAACCTAAAATACATTTGACAAATTTATCAATATGGAGTAAAATGACCTGTTTTGGCTCAGTATGGGGTATCTAACCTACTCATAAGCACAATAACTTACACTTACACTATAGGTAGGCTATATCTCACTTTAACCTGGTTATGTGTGTCCAAAGTCAATGAGAAAACCACAGGGCGGCAAAATCAAAGCAATTCAGGCTTATTATTATTATTATTATTATTATTATTATTATTATATTTTCAGTTGAATTTTTCATTATCGGCATTATCTGTGTGACATTGCCAATTATCGGGTTCTATATTGTCGTGCTTCCCTAAATAATATTTATTTAGTTACAGCATAATCAAGCATGTTTTTGTCATATTGGCCAGTCCTGTGTAAAGGGTATATTGTTATTAACATTCTCATCTATTGGAATTCTTTGGTTTTCATAATAAAGCATAGATGATGTCTTAAAGTCTTTTCACAGATAGTTTATGTTACATTATGCTTGGGGAAAAAAAATCACGCACACCATATCTAAAATATGCATATATAATATATTTATCAAATATAACCTAAAACTCACAAACAAGGTTATGGTGGGCTCCAGCTTCTGTTAGAACACTGAGCAAAGAGGAAGTATGCTACATCCAAGTGAACCAAAGTCCTTAGGAACCTGTAAAAATAGTATGGTAAAGAAAAAGTGAGAATATGCACTGTTATGTCTGGCTTAAATGCTCAAGTTATTGCAAATGTATCAATAATTCAATCAAGAACTGTAATATCCATATCAATAGGAACAACAAAGTACTTATTTCCATATGTCAGGAACTATGAGAGTCAGAGGAAACCCTGGACAATTGCCAGTTAGTGACAGTACACCCCTGTATAGCATTATGGCTTTTCAAGACAGACCTTTGGCACTTTTGACACATCATTTGGGTGGTTGATGTGACCCAATTTTTCTGTAATCAATTGAAAAGTTTTGCTAAATAATGTTTTTCCTTCTCCAAAATTCTGTCAGCAGTGCAACATAGTTTGTCTTTTTGGTTTGTTTTTTTTTTGTTTGTTTTTTTGGGGGGGGGTGTTTGTATTTTACCATTAAACTATAAAATGTCCTGCGGTGTGATTGTAACATTTCCAAAATACAAAATATAAACATTTCCAAAATAATGAGAGTCTAGAGTCTGAATTCATAAGGTTTTTGGTATAATGTCAAATGTATGCGCTTTACTAAAACAACACTTGTGCACTTCAATCCTTCAATAAAATTTTAAATAAGTTTAATCTTGTAATCAAAATACTGACAAAAAAAAAAACAAACAAAAAAAACAAAACCTAAAAGACCCCATCTGTCATTTATAGACCAGACAGACCTCTGGAGTTAAGGCTGTGAGCTTGTGAGCTAAAGGTCGAACTGGAACGTTATGATTATTATGATTATGATTATGATTATGACTATTATTATTATGAATAATAATAATAACAACAAGTATTATTATTATTAATAATTAATTAATCATAAAAATAATAATTAAATAAATTAAATCATATTTTATGATGGGACAGGGATATAAATATTAAGTTAGCACAACAGAAATAAATAATTTATGACTAGAATTCAGACAGTAAAAGTCACATTGCAACACAATGTCAAATAATGTAAAAATAACAGCTTAAAATTATGAACTGCTTACAAAAAACTCTCTTTACACTTTTATAAAACTGACCCCTGTCCGTGCAAGAATAAAAGCAAACTTCTGGTATGCTTTCAACTATTAAAATACTTAATAATTAAACCTAGCTGTTGTCTTGTTTTTTACAGACAATTCTGATATGTTTTTAGATGATCAAACGTTTTTTCTCACTTTTATTGTTACAATATTTTACATTTTTGCCCTGTGCAGGCTTTATTTTAAAGTTTCAGTGATGATACACAGTTTATTAAATATAAATGAATGCTAATGTTTACAAAAGGGCATATATTACGAGACTATCTCATAATATATGCCCTTTTGTAAACATTAGCTAGCACTATTGCAAGTGCAAGATAAATTCTCTCCTAAATCTTCCAGATTTGCAGCACTGTCATAATGGCTCATTATTGAATCCCTAGTTGTTGACTGTAGTCAGGTCTAACTTTAGGCTTGGAAATCCATCTTACAATTTCTTCCAAAGCCATTCCATTCTGCGTTCCCTACTCAGTCAGCGAGCTTTGTCACTGCTTTGTTCTTGATCCCTCTTTCTCCTCTGTCTCTTTTCACAGTGCTAGAGTTTAGAGCAATTTTCTTGTCACTTCAGTTTACATCACATTTGGAGCATTGAGAGCTGAAGAGCATCTTTGTAAGAAAAAAAAGGAGGAGAGTACTCAGAATCTGTTATCTCTGTCATCCCTCTCACTCACAGCCACTTAGACAGCTAAAATAAAGCTTCACATTTCAGCCTTGTGATTTCATTTTGTATTTTTATGAAAGCAAACCCTGCCGTGCTGAATTGTGTGAAAGTATAGACTCCCCCCTGTTAGACCTGACCACAATGACGTCATCTTTTCTTTTTTTTTTTTTTTCTTTTTTTTTGAAGCGCTGTATACAAAGAGATAGGGGTACTCGAGCCACTGTTTTTGGTGCACCTACCCAATGTTTGTTTATGTATTATGTCTTTTTACATCGACTGTGGAAAATGCTGATGGGACAGATGGGAGAGAAGATTAACTTCTTGGAGGTATAGCATAAACACCTGCGGGACAAGAAACAATATGTTTGCGACCTTTTGTGTTGCTGTTGATAACAGCTGCATTATCTGGGTAGTGTAAAGTACCAATACAGACAACGGTAACCCACAAAGAGATACTTAAGACACTTTGATCATGGTAAAGATTATGTCGCAACACTGTTTGGTGTATTGCAGTATGTGGCCAGCACTCTGAAAGTAGAGGAAGCTGCCTATGGTTTAGACATCTGCATCTGACCACACATAATCTACAGCTTCACATTCATTTTACATAACTGCCCCCACAACAGCCTCAAAACAGTGCATTTAGTTAGACCAATGTATACTATACAGCCGGGGATACTTCGAGGCTTATTTTTTTGTAAACTCTATTATGTTCTACATGACCTACATTTGTCTATTGATTAATGAACACATATCTGAACAGTTGGTTAAGTTTGTTAAAGTGGT
This sequence comes from Bostrychus sinensis, assembly GCA_020698575.1. Classification (NCBI taxonomy): domain Eukaryota; kingdom Metazoa; phylum Chordata; class Actinopteri; order Gobiiformes; family Eleotridae; genus Bostrychus; species Bostrychus sinensis. The sequence continues at coordinate 26,363,503 of CM036253.1, read as the reverse complement.
AGTTCAGTAGTTTGGTGTTAGTAGATATAGTGAAAGCTGTTTTTTACTGTGCATAGTAATTGGATATTCCAAGGTTGAAAAAGCACTCTTTTTTTCTTTAAAAAGAAGTCTGTTATAAGAATCAAGAAAGCCTCTAAGAGAAACCTCTTCAACTTTAAAAACAACTCCAGATGACTTATCTTTAAACCTTTTTGTTGTGATTCCGTTAGCCCAGATGACTCAAAGTATTCACAGAGTATACACACAGTAAATTATGTAGCCTATTTTTATAAGTTACCATACGTTAGCCATTAGAATTTAGATTTTTAACACTTTAAAACACAACATTTATGATGTTTAATATATAGGATATGCTTTTTTTTTTTAAGTCAGTCAATATAGATCATTTTTTGTTGACTCAGCCACATTGACTTGCTTGTAGTGGGGACTTCAGGGACATTCTAAGGTTGTATAAAAAGACTATATTCATAAGATAAAAACAACCAAATGTAATAGCCTACTCCATGCAGTAATAGTCGTCTAAAAGACATTGAAGTCTTGTTAGTTGCTTAAAAAGTCTAAGTTCCCATGTCCTCTCCTTTTCTCTTTTAACAAAACAACCCGGTCCATAAGATAAGGTGAATAACTTTATGCATTAATGCTATAGTGCAAATTCAGCGACTGGTCAAAACTAGACATAGCTAAACTTTATAAACACAACAGAAGTTTTATTTGAAATCTCTTACCGTTTTGTTCTCCCTCTTCCTCGAGTATAAAAGGTGTTTAAGTCGTAATGAGACTTCCAAAAGTTGCAAAATAATCCATCACAGCCGCTTTAGGAACTTTTCCCCTCAGCAGGTGAAGGGTGCCTGCACGCGCCAACAGAAAGAGCGTCTACCGCTTTACCGCACATCACGCCCTGTGTTCCTCCGCCTCTTTCCACTTTTACACTTACTTCCCGGAAGTTAAACATTTTTTCTTAAATAGGTAATGCTTGTACTTTCTAGCGGTCATTTTGTGTCAATCTTGGAAAAGAAGCAGCATCATTACATTATTGTATGGATTAGCTAGGCTAATGAGGAATTATTTGCTTTCCTAGTAGAAATTTTGTTCAGTTGGCTGCAGCGTCCTTGTGTTTTTATTTTTTATTTTTTTATGTACACTAAACAAAGAAAATGTAAGCGGTACAATCATAAATCATTAATGCCATTTATTAACTTTATTTATTTGGTTAATCCGTTTATTTTAAATCGTTATTATTCTTTGCATTCCAATCTTTTATACCAAGTAATGTAAGACAGATATGACAATAAGTCAGGTAAATGAAAAAGTACAACGATGGTGTGTTTTTAACACACCGCGAGAAAGATGTGGGAGCTTAATGGAATGAGCTGAGTGGAAAATGTGACAGTTACATTGTAATGTACTCATGCATCCATTAGCCTACAGATGCGTTTAAATAAATACAGCCACCTAAAGAAGATTAAGCATGCAAGAGGTTGTGTGGTGTGTGCAGGAAGTGGTTAAACACGTCAAAGCGACTGCTAAGACCTGTATGTAAAAAAAAAAAAAAGGAAAAAAAGTTTCCATTATAGCTGGCCACTTGAGCTTAGATGCAGTTTCTTTCATCTGGCCCTGAAGCACTGACTAGATGTGAAGTAATTGTCAAATAAAGTTGACAAATGTGTACCAGCTCCCACCTGAGCAGGGAGTTGGTGTCTCTGTTGGTTGGTGGTGTGATTCCTCTAATTTTGCAAGACTGATTTTGCCTCTGTCCAAACACAGAGTCTTTTTTTTTTTTTTTACAAAAAAAGTCTTAAAATAGACTGCTTTGATCTCATGTTTACCCTGATATCTTTCTTTGTTTAGCACACATTAAATTTCAATTCAACCAACCTAGTTAAATTCTAAGAAAAGTCACATTTAGGCATCAGGAAATGTTCTTTGCTCAGTGCTTTATATACAAATGAATACATATTCATGTGTTTTAGGCTTCTTTGATGTGATGAAGTATGTTGTAATAAAAATTGACATGTTGGTGCGGACTGATGCTCACCCCCACATTGCTCTCACCATAATGTTCCTCAGTTGAAGACAGGCCTTTGTTGTCAAATTATGGCCTTCATTCGTGGCTAAATGTTGAAAGTATTTCACTCCATAACATAGGCCTTTTATTCAGCAAAATAGTCCATGATAGATACAGATATAATAGCTTGTTGTTTGCTAAAGTTGAACACTCACTATAGTCCAAAGGCCTTTTAATTTCTGCAATAAAATTCCCATATAGTATACCCTAATAGGTTGTTTTTTATGTTCTGAAGAATCTGATCATGTCAAAAACACAGGTAGAGGGCAGAGGCCAGTATAGCCATATTACTTTTAATTGGATGAAGGTACCATAGGAACCCTGGGGCAAGGTGCTGCAGCAGCATGGAAAAAACAGAGAGAGAAAGGAAAGCAGCAATAGACAGACAGTGACACAGGGAAGTCAGGGGTTTACTTTTGTTTTTCAGTCTCAGTCATATGTAGCGACTGTAAACCACATAATAGCTGCAGAATCTCCCATAGAATTTTTATCTGTCCCCCAGTCTCACACTAAAATCTGATGAAATAAAACCTTAGACTGGAGGAGCCAGGCAGGAGCTAGTATACTAACTTTAATTGAAAAAAAGAAATATCTAAACAGAAAATCCACAAATATTCAACCTGATATTTTTTGCTTAACAATTGAGTCCACAGCCTCATGACATTTATCTAATGTCTGCTGCTACATTTAGGGGCACTGGGTCGGGACCAAGTGTTGCAGCCGCTCAGGAGAATAGAGAGAGAGACTCTGATGCTCACAGACAAAAGAAAGATTAGTGGTTTACAGTTGTTGGTTTCTCAGTCTGATCATGTGTTGTGACAATAAACAACACAAAACAAACATTTGAATAATGACACTTTAGTAGCAGATTCTTCCTCAGAATATTACACTGTGACATCACGTCCATGTTAATGTGCTTTACAGTGTTCCAATACATGTTCTGGAGCAAGAAACATTGGAGTTTTGGTTAATATTTGTGTGTAGTGTGCAGAGGTGGACACTAACAAAGTAAATTCACTTGAGTACTGAACTTAAGTATATTTTTAGAGAATCTGTACTTTACTTAGTAGTATTTTTAGGGGTAACTTACTATTTTTACTCCACTACATCTAAAAGTTAAATATAATACTTTTTACTCAGCTTCATTTCTAAAAAAGCTTTTAGTAACTTCTGCAAAGAAATCATCTTACAACAGAGAGACAACTGAGTTACACCCTAAAAATAATAATTTATTACACAATATTACTCATATTTGCTCTCAGGAACTAAAACAAAGCTTTGGGCACAATCTGGAAGTGATTTAGCTTTTGTTTTGAACATTATTTGCATGATTCTATAATAAACCAATTCAAAAATAATTGTTTAGTGTGATCAAAATGCCCAGCCTTATAATACATACATGTGGCTCGTTTTCACTGTAGCACAATCTGTCCATTATGGTTTTATAAGCTGAGCCCTACATTTCCTCACTAAAGTGATGTATGTGTTTTATTCATATTTTATTTATATTTTTGGAGCTGCAAATTTGTGACTTGATTGTGGTAGACATTCTACCCAAAATTCTTGACTCCACTCATTTGAAATACATTGTAATTTTTTGAAGTACTTTGAATACTTATTTTTGAAAGTATTTTGAAAGCATATACTTCAGCTTTACTCTTCAAATGCGTAAAGTCAAGCCATTCATTTCGTAGTTTAAGCTATTTAAGAAAAACAAAATTAAATAACTCTTGCAAAGTTGTTCATGTGTTGGGGGCACCACTTTTACAATGTTCTTTAGTGTTAAAAATTACAGATTATTATATACACAATACGCATGTGTAACATTACTAATGTTATGATTCGTTAGGTCCAGTCACGTGTTTAATATAAATTCGTAGAAGAAGCTTATAAAGCTATATATATATATAAAAAAAAAAAAAAAATCGCGCGCTTTACTTGCTAGCTAGCGAGACACGACAGCAAGATCACTGTAATGGTTTGGTTTGTAAGTAACTTGGTAAATACCCAAACTTTAATTTCGGTGTGTAGGGATTAGAGGCAAAATTATGAATTATAGAATGACTGAACAAAACTGTATCAAATTATGTCTAGTCTGGAGTTAGCTTTCAACTTTATGGTAACTTTGTGTTTCCAAGATTGCTTAATGACACGTTCTCTTTTTTCCCCTTCTTTTTCTAACAGAATTATTGCATATAAAAAAAATGTCTCACGGGGACATTGTTTATGAGAAAATCCACTTTAGACATGAGCCTCAGTGGTGCGGCCGTTTGGGTCCAGCTGAAGGCGGGGGGCTGATGCTCTGCGTGCTCTGTGTGGTGGAAATGATGGAGAGCGAAGACATTGCGGTAAGCTACCAACGAGACGAGCAGTCAGCCATTTTTTCTACAGTATTTGGTATTGATGAGTTACTAAGAAGCTGCACTTAGGTTGATTAGCAAAACATGCGCTATGCTGAATTCCTTTGCCATCACACTAAGGTGACCATATCTTTAAAAAACACAAAAATGTCCCACTTCTCAACAAACTAGGTCCCAGATGTCCACATTTTAACCAACAGAAAACCATAGTAAACAAAAAATATAAATTAAGTCTTCTGTTACTACATTGATTTGCTATGTTATGTTTTTATCGATAAATTGCAATTCTATTCAAAAGTTAAGCCCTAGCTCCATGTACTTTAATCACACGACAGAAAATGCATTTTGAAAGCTTTTTGGTTCCTTGGTAAGTTCAAATGGATCATGATTTGTGAAAGAAAAGTGTCCCAGTTTTTGGGTCTACAAATCTGGTCACCCTACCTTAGAAGTGAATTGATTTGGAACACACACACAAAAATAAATAAATAAAAAATAGCGGAAAAGATCTGTGGTGTTCTGTGGCAGACATTTCCAGAGAGAGATATGTCAGGAACGGAACAACTATAATGATGGACCCCTTTTATTTTTAAACACACTTTTTAACACTGGTTGACTGGTACCTTCCACCAACTAACTACCACAAGTAAAACTGTGATTAATAAGAAAAATACAGTGACCAGACTAAATGTTGGAATAAGTCAAAGTTAAAACGAGGCTAAACCATCTGAACTAGATCTTTTTAGTGTTTGTGTTAAGGCTCTGTTTGGACAGTTATTTTGAAAGGAGTAAATGTGCAAAGTATGTTACATATTACATTATTGCCATACTATTAGTTCTCTGTGGATATTTGCAATAACAATAATCTTGCAACATATTGTACAGTCCTATGGTGTAATGGTTGGGTGGATGGACTTGGGATTCAATTTCTTGATTCTCCTTCTTTTCCACAGTCTGTGAGAAAGTCCTATGCCTTGTCTGGGGTCAGTGGGGTACTGAGCTGCTCTCCAGGGGCCTTAAAAGAACTACTTCGACAAGACCAAAGAATCTGCCTGCGTTTTATAGCTTCGCTGCTTGGTGAGAAACTCAGACATAGCAAAAGTTATGTTTAGATACATTTCCTATAGTTATTCAAATGGGAGGAATGTGGTCAGTAGTGTAGGTGACTTCTGTGTACATCTGGCCAAATCCCTCCAAGTAATGTGTGACTTTACTGAAATATTAAGTAAAATGGGCATAGACTGTAATCCTGATGCTTCTTATTTTTTCCAAAAATGGAATACACTGGTACTCACTATTTAGATGTATGCAGTGTGCAGAGTTCATTATGACAACAGCCCAGTGAAGTCAATGACCTCTTGCGTTTTAATAGTCTTTTATTGTGTTAAATAGTTTTCTGTCAGGAGCCACAACAAGGCAAAAGTTATGAGAATGGCCAATAAATAGGTAGTTAAGTTAGTTTATTAAAAGTCTGACGTTCTTCTCAATGGACAAATCTAATATGGTGATTGCAGCATCAAGTATTAATCCTAAACCATTAGTGCTATAATCAAATTAGAGTTGTGTGGGCAATGGTAATCTGTTTCAAGTGCGTAACTACTCTGGCAGTACATTAAAGGAGGCTGTGCAGTGCTTGTGGGATGGTTTGTTGAACTGAGCCGCACCATGCGCTAATAAAGACCTAATCCAATAAAAGATATGCCTTTGATCTTACCATTACATATTCTGCTTTGTTCATGTTGATACTTGCAGAACAAGCATATTTAGAGTAGGAAGCATTCTTTGAAAATGCATATTGTGACACCGTTTCAGTTTGATATTGCAAAAAACAGAAGTAGTCAGTCACTCCTACACAGCATCCTTGTAGAAACACTGTTTAGCAGAATGGAACAGGTCTTTGCACTTTATCTTGAAGTACTATTACTATTATCATACTATGTGTTGTAGGCTAAACTGCTATCTGTATTATCCTCATTGATTTTTTGTCTTCTAGTTTTTTTTTTTTTTTTTTTACTTTGACTTGCTGTAGGCATACAGAGTTTGTTGCGTAACCCAGCCTTCCTATCTCCCTAGGGATGCTTCAGACCACAGAGGACACAGCCACTTTGGAAAAGGTTGACCAAGGTAATGAAAGTTTATATTTTAAAACATAAACAAGTCCTTTTTTTTCATTTCTAACCCAACAATACATTTTGTTGTGGCTGTCTGCTAAATTATAATTTTGGTGCCTTTCCTGATGTTAGGCACCTTGTAAACAAGCTGTTCTGTCTCACTGCAGCTAGGTCTTAATGTTATGAGATTGCAAATGGCAGACAGACTTGATAGTGACTGTGTGAATATACCTTAGGGACCACTTCTTATAATAGTTAGTGAAATTGACACTTCTTCCCCACTTTAGGAGAAAGTAATTTAATCTTAATAAATAATGCAGTTCAAATTTATTTGAGTGGCATTATAGAAGGTGTAAAAAAAAAGCAAAAGCAAATCATTGTCACCTGAAATCTTAAGTAATTTTTCTTTTATTGTATTTCATGTGCATGTTTGTGAACCAGTGCTGCTCCAGTTGCTTTTAGAGCTGCAGAGTGAGCCAGCTTTTCGCTTTGCCTTGGACAAGATACACAAACAGGTAAGACATTTATTTGCACACATACAGTAGGCACTACGACAGGGGTTGCACAGTATTTGTATTATGTAGCAAACAGTTACTACATCTGCATTTCGAATACTTTGTAAACAGCAATAGACCCATTAGAGTCTGTATATTTTTTTTGCATTCTTTTGCTGTGTGAGTAAACATAATCATATCTGGATTAGCTGGATTATAGGCCGCAATTTTTTCAAGGATTGTATACCAAATAAGGCTTACTGACCAAACAACCAAGGAGAACCTAGTTCATCTAGTAAATGCATGCATGTGATAGCCAATGTTTCTAGCCTGGCGACCCATCCTCTCCTACTTGCTTTTCGCAAGCAGGACAGTCTGGTTCCCCTCTCGGAGTGAAGCGTTTCTCTGGGCGATTTTGTACTGGCCTATCACAGCTGTTTATCTGTAGTGTGTCTTATGAATCCGAAAGAGTTAACCAAGGTAGTGCTAGCTACTGAGCCAATTTAATAACTGACTGATGACATTTAGTGCTTCCTTTCCTCACCTATTGATTCTGCTGAAGTCCACATTATTGTCCAGTCCTCTGTGTGATGTTTTTTTCTTCATCTTGTTGCTATTTTAACAACAGTTAAGTCCTGTTGACCTCCGACGTAAAGACCACAGTGAAAAAAATCTGACTTTTTGTACAGCTCTTTGTACAACTGGCTACTGCTGCTATACCCTTCAGAAATAAGTAAAGAGCTGCTCATAATACATCGAATTCTAGTGTTTTATGTTTAAAAAAAACTGCAAGAATCCATTTTTGTGTCAGCAGTGTACTACTTGGTTACTCTGCCTGTCGTTCCACCAACAGAAACGAAATGTAAGTGAAGAGATACCAGACTAACTTCTATGTATAGAATAGGAAAAGAGTGTATTGAAAGCCAGGTTGAAATGTTTCTTGTTCAAGCTGAATCTTTTCTATTAAAACCAGTCCATGATAAAAACTTAGATGATGTCTTGGGGTCTTGTTTTCTTCCTATTCTTTATTTCCTATTACAACATGCTAATGGTGTTCATAATACCTAAAATCTAGTCTATCTAAAAAAAATACAATTAGATCTCAAGTCAATGGCATCCGTGTAACCGCTAAAGGTTTCCCTATAGTTTTCAGTAACATCTTATAAATCCAAATTTAACGCACTATATCTCAATTTTTTTCATCATTATTGTCTATGCAAGGCACATTTCCTTGTTCTGTTCTGTACTGTACTGTAAATAAGTGTTGTATAACCAACATTACATCTTCCTGAGATTGTTGGGTAAACAGGTGGACTTGTCTGCTTCACGCTGTTGTGTCACTCCAAGGAAAGGGTGGGCCTCAAATGCCTGTTCAGCAGATGACGCTAGAGGCGGAAAATACTAGTTCTGTGTATGGTGATGATGACAGAGGGGCAGACACGTCTCATTTATTTGATAGAATAGAGCATGATTAGACCTCTTCCAACAAAATTTGTCTTAACAGTCATAACACACAGACTGAGTTGAAAATAAGGCTGTTCATTTGTTGATGCTAAAAGCCCTGCAGCATTTGGATTTATTGTGCTTCAATACATACATAAAAATCAACATTTGAGAGTCTCATTTTTCACGCCTGCTCTGCTGCCTGGAAAGAGATAATTTTTATAATCCTACACAATTTATCAGGCTGAAATGCTTTACTGCATGGATTTTGCCTCATTTATACTTGTCTTATTTAATTGGATATTATCATTTATTACAGTGTCATTACTGGCTAAAATATCATTGATTGTGACTGTGCTTGTCTTTTTTTGGATATTGATTTTCCAGCTAAGTGGTCCACTCAATGCCAAGGGTTTGCTACCGACATTTCATTTCATTGGGAGATTATTAGAAGCAGTCCCCAACATTGCCAATGTCCTGGGGTCTCAGTATGGTAAGACAATTTAACATTTTACACTATGATAGAGATGTGCTCCATAATGAAGATAGCGACTTAATGAAGATAGCAACATTCTTTTTACGATGTAAACAAACAATATTCTGGTTCCTGACAATTTGAGTTGTGTTTTCGGGGGGTGGAAGAAATAGATGCAAATTAAACTACATTTGAATGCATTTGAACAGACATGTACAAAATTCAGGTGGTAGTACCAACATATGGAGAACCTCTTAAAGAATTTTTGAAAAACATAGAATAAGTTAGAAAATAAGCATCCCATAAACCTGACCCATTTTAGACTATGATTGTTTGGCTAAGACTGATTTAGTAGAGACTAAGATCCACATGTGATTGGTTCTGGTTAGATAGGCTATGTCCCATTTGTATCAGATCCTACACCTCACAAATTAATACAACTGTAAATATTTGTTGTTTTCATATCATGATGTCATTAGAAAACGGTCATCAACCCATCCATAAATGTGGGATCTAAGAGTTTAAATGACAGAGTAAACTTTTGATTAAAGCCAAACATAAGAAAGATCTTGTATTGAAAGAATCCTTTGAAGAAATTGGGTCTTCATTGTGAAACAGTCCTCACTACATTGTTATTTTCTTCTATTCTGACACTAATAAGAAATGAATAAATAAAGTCACAATACTGTATTTTTTTTCTTTTCCCCTCAACTCTCTGAATTGAATCTCTCCGGTGACTATGCCTTTTTCAATTACTTTAGCTCTATTCAGATGCTTAGACTTAAAATTCGCATAACCAATTCCCTTCCTATTTCTCATAAAATAAATACACAGTGCTTTGAAAAAACTTCCTTATGGTAAGTGATTCTGTCTTTGCTACAACCACCTGTCTGTTGTCTGTCTGCTCACTGAACCATTACCCTTTTGAATAATGGGCACCATTAATCAAAGTCATGTGGGTATGTATTTGGGTAACACGTCATGCCCCAGCACTAAAGTCGTGCTAGTTATTTTACTATTCTTTGTGTTCACCTCCCATTTGTTCTTTAGATTTTACAAGCTCCTCTAGAATAGGTTTGTGCGCCGTTGATGTAGGATGTGGGCTGCCACTATTGACTGTGTGGGTCTTTCTGTCGGCTGTCACTCGACAAATCTCTATGGAGCTGTTTGGACTAATGACAACAGCAGCACATTGACAACACCAGCTCAAAACACACGACACCTTTTGCTTTCTGGCTCTTATGCTGCTGAACTGAACTGAACCCATTTCTTTTTCCATTTTAAACCAATTTACTGTTTATTTTTGCCCCTTATGCTTCCTGCTTATTTCTGCAAATTCTAGTGTCTTGCTCCCCTAGGTCTAAAACTGAGGAGGTGGTTACAAAATAAGCAGCATGGAGTAAAAAATAAGCCATTAAGGGAAAAACTAGGAAAAAGTAAGGGGTATATGGCTGTGAAGTATATTGCATTTTTTGTTATTGCATCACATTATGTATATTTCAGATAACTACTTATATTCTAATAATGTTATAGCCTTTAAACTATAAATATTGGCTATAAAAATAATAGTTGGAAAGCCTATGTGGCCATCAAATAAAAGTCTTGGTTTAGTCATTGGTTAGTGCTCCCTTTACAGTGATATCACTGCCAAAGCAAAGAGTCTCCACCAAGGCATTGTGCTAATCAATGGTAAAGATTTTTGGCTACAGTTGGAATCTTTGTGGCAGCTGAGATACAGTATCTCACAATGGTCAGAACCCTTTAAAAAAAAATGTTTCTTCATTGACCCACGAATGACCTTTCACATAAATGTAATCAAAATCCAATTACATTTTCAATTATCTCACTAACACAAACCATTGCTGGCAAAAACATAACTTTCTTTGTGGATAATAACTGTAAAAGCTTATAAATAAATTAATTTTGTCAGGTTAAAGTTAGCCTAGAAGCATGCCAAATAGGGTATTGAAATTTTCCTGTCTTAGTAGTATTCAACATGCAATATCACACCGTTTTCTGATATTGTGTAGGCTGAGCAATATCTAAGCATTTGAATTGAAAATAATTTTGGTTTTGTTGAAAAGAAACAAATCCATATCAAAAGTCTGTGAGTGGAAGTGAGCCAAAGAACAAGACAGAAAAAGGTTTAGTTAAGCTCGCTGAAGCGAAGTGTTCAAACCCGAAATATTTTTGAAAGCAGATCACAGGATGAGCTGCGAGTGTGCAGGATCATAGTAGGCTGGCAGAATAGTAAACAAGGATATGAGCCATTGCTTTTCTCTGACAAAAGAAAGAAAATGGTTAAATCTCCTTTTTCTTCCAGAGCCAAGGGAGCGGGCCTCTGTGCTTTTCCATCACAAATATGGTATTTTTCACCTGTTGTTTCTCCACTCCTCTTATCTTTTGGTCCATTTGCAACATCCTGTCCCTGCTTAGTGTTTTTTCTATGCCTAGCTCTCATCATGGTATGCTCATATATTTTGGTTTAATCAAACATGTCTGGGAGCTTCTGCTCTTTCATGTGAGGTTTTGATGTGCCTGACAGAGCAGCAGGGCCTGGTTCCTGTGTCCATACACCATCATGTCTTTCACTTACTCCATCTCTTTTCCTTTATGCTTTTACCTCTGCTGCTGTTCTGCGCAAAACACAGTTTACCCTTGTGTTTTCCAAGGAACTCTTTCTCTTTGTTTGTCTCCCAAGTAACAATTTGGGCAATCTAAATAGTGCCCTCTCTGACAGATTGCGTCCCTAGGAGTATGTACAGCTGAGGCTATTTCTACAGTGTGTTATTTCTGCCTGTTATCTCACTTCACATTGATCAAAAGCCCTTTTATCCTTCCTCTTTCTTTCAAGGTTGAATATGCTTATACATTAACAATTGGAGCCATGCACCATAGTGCAGTTGCCTTTTCTCATAACATTGGTTTCAAGACAGCATGATGTTAGAAACACATGCAAAAGGCAATATTGTTAAGTTGCAACCTTTCCACTATTTTTACTTTGGGATCATACATATTTTGTATTACATTTGAACAAAATACCACTTTATGTATATTCACTATGTTATTTTTCAAAGAAATGTACTGCTTATCTTTCTTCTGTAGTACCCTTGCTGGAGCACCTGTGTTCAGCCATGCTCTACCCAGATGAAGAGTTGAAGGCTTCTATATTATTTGTGTGGCTCAAGCTGTTTGGGACAGCCGCTCAGGCTCTGCCCGTCTCCATCAGGGACAGAGTGTGCATTCTGCTGCTTCAGACTTTAGCTAATGCCAGCTCTAAACAGCTCCTCACCAATTGCATTGGTAAGAGTCTGTACCTTTACATGCTGAGCTTAGATGGTCTGTGCTCGTAGAGCTTATAAAGATGTTTGGCTTTGTTTACATGAAACTACTTTACAGAGCTTCATTTAAGCTAATGCTGTATTGATGTGGTTTGGTATTTAACAGCATTCATACTTTGTTAAGAAAGTGTGTTTCTCAGACCCAGAAAAAATCTAATTACAGCCTTTCCTATCAAAGTAAGAAAACCTGCAGGTGGAAAGAAGTGTTTTGTACTTGAAGTGATCAAAATATTTTTCCTAAATTAGAAATGCTAGAGATGTAGTCATAATAGCAAATTTAATTCACGGAAACCATTTTGCTCTTAACTTGTTTTTTAAGGGTATTATAGAGAATTCAAATGAAAGCTCAAAGGTAATAAACTAATCTTCTAAAGATTATACCTATGGCTGAACATTCATTAAACCCAGTAGGACCAAAGTTGCAGTCTTTTTATTTGAAAGTACCATAGTAGAGTATTATACTGTATAAGGCCATAATAATGGAAGTACTTAGTTTCGCTGATTTGTTTTCAGGTATTTTCCACAGAAGAAAAAGTTCTTACAAGTGTAATTATTTTAAAATGAATGATATCCTGTATGAATGATAACAGTGTGTTTTGTCACAATTTTGTCTTGCATCTCTCAGGCTTGCTATGGCTGCTAGTGCAGATGGCAGCTGCAGTGTCAGTTCTGATGAGCAGTTCTGCCGGTCCGCTCATGTGTGAAGAGAACCAGAACACCCAAATCAACAGCAGCCTGAGCCTCAGCCAGAACCTAGAGCAACAGCCCTCTGAGCACAGCCCTCTGCCTCTCATTCTGAAAAAGGTCTCTGTCTAAACATCCTGCTCCAATCAACAAGATGTGCATTCAGACTCTGACGTTTATCATAACAACAAGTCTAAAGTCTGGATTAATGTGTCTTTGAGTGGGAATCACACAGGACCTTACACAGAGCAAATATTTGCAATGCATGCCTGGGAAATCAATGTGAAGATTACAGCCAGTTTGATTTTTTCAGAAATGATTCTCATTATAGTCCACACTTACAACATTAGTGTGTGTGGTCAGTCAGATGGGTGTCAAGTTTATTAATTGAATAATAAATAAAGCTGCATTACCACAAAGACCCTTCATAAAAGGGTTAAGCCATTTTCTGTTTTGCTACATTCCCCTAGATCATCATGGGGTGAGAAAAGTGGGATGATAGTTACCCATTAGCCAGCAGAAATTTTCCTACCTCAAGATCCTTTTAATGCAACCATGTGATTGTTCAAAGCTACTGGCATGCGCTGAATCCTCAATGAATTTCTGAGGTTTCGATTTTTTTTACATAACATTCCCATTACAACAACAAAACACAAAAAAAAATATGCATACCCTCAGTTTAATAGACAGTGTACTAGAGATGAGAGCTCCTCTTCATCTGCACTCCCATCTGCAGTTGGCGGTGTTGCACTAACAGTACTCATATATCTTAAGGACTGTCTAAACAATGCTGCAGCAAAGAACGCCATTTGAAAACTGTGTATCTACTCCACTGCGTTCTAATCAGGCGTGTTTTTCCCAGTTGCTGCTGAGTGGCGATGAGATGTTGCAGGTGAGCAGCACTAAGTGTATTGCATCTGTCCTGGTTCATTCTCCACGTCAGTACTGCACTCCCTTCATCAAAGCTGATGTTCCCGGTATTATACACACACACAGCCACAGAAAAGCCCGCTGTGGTTCGCTCGCTACACATAATTTCAACCTATGTTCATATTTTCAAATTGACATTAATTCAATTTGACATAATTTTATGGTTTCTTTCTTCTCTGTCCTTTGTTGCAGAGTTTCTGTTTGACAGGCTGGCCAGTACTAAAAGCGAAGGTCTGTTGTGGTCTGTCTACACCTGTTTGAAGCTTCTGACCGAGGACCCACAGTTCTTCTCCCAGTGCCATTCTGTCTATGGTATGACTTTTAAAGTGACTTTTAAATCTCTTACCCCAGACAGTCATACCTATTCCCTTAAAATTAACTGGGTCTATTACCTCTCCCATTTAAACAACCCTACTGACAAATGTTAACCGATAATTACAATGGGACAAGTGAATCAAATCAAACTGCAAATATATATATATATATATATATATAAAATCGGGATCAGAAGCAGTAAATGAACACACAACAGTAAGAGCTACAGACATTGTCATATTGCTCACAAGGTAAATTGAATAACAGGGAGCAGAATCACATTTGCAATGTTGATGAGTTGCCTTACTACAGTAATGTAGCTTGTTAGACAAAGTGTATTAGAAAGACGCACATATCTACTGATATTTGTTGTTATTGCACACTGTGTGAATGACACTGTGACCAAGACCACTTGGAAACACAAGTCGGATCCTTATGCTTGTTTTGCAAAAAAAATTACAATTTGAACTTAAGAACCTAATTTTAGGCCTTGAATAAAATCTCAGGAAACAAGTTCAGCAATAGATTCACTGAAGATTTTTGTTAGATTACAGATAAAATTAGACAAATAGCCTCAGAGCAACAAACAGATACCAACTAATTTCTTCTTCCTTTGTTTGTTTTGTGTTGCCATTACAATTAATTATCTATTTCTTGTGCACTCTGAGTTTCCGCAGCACCACAAAGGAATTGTTAAAACACAACCAATTTAATTTCCTGGTATCCAAGATATCTTCCCACTACTTGTTTTATTAATAGGTTCTGCTTTAATTTAATAAGAGCAGAGAATCATTACAAGACATGTATTGAAGTATATGAGAACTCAGGTCCACAGCTGCATCTGGCTTAACATGTTTCAATCAGTTGGCTGTATGCTTTAAGTATTGTATTAATAAGCCCGTCACTCATCTGAATTAAACAACATTAGACCTAGTTAGATGATTGTGAGCTAAATTTGTTTTTAATTAATGACTCAGAAAGTGAAAAATGTGAACTTGATGTTTCTTTGAGAGGTATTGAGTCTCTGGTGCGCAGTCTGAATGAGGCTCTGAAGCTGACCAACCTGGAAGTGCCAAAACAGGGACTTCTTCTACTAACTGAGATACTGGAAAGGTGAGAGCTTATTGTCATCTCAAATGCTCAAATAATTCTACTTCGTTGCACAGCTGGGACTTTTGTATGCCAGCTGTAGCTAGAAAAGAGATTGTAGTTTGATTAGTTTCCTTTGCTGCAGCTGCCAGCTTTCCCAGATTGTTTGGTATAAAGTATGAAATCCCCATGGCATCTTAATAAGTCTTAAATGTGGATTTCTAATAACTTTCTTCAGTCTGTTTGCATATAGTTCAGTATGGCAGTACATATAGTATTTCTTCCAAATCTCTTGACTAATGAAAATCTCAATATAGAGGCACCCCACAAATAATCTATTACCAAGATTAGCTCGGCCAGTTCTAGAGTGCACAGACCCCCACTAAGGCTTGGCCTTATCTCGGAACGGTAACGCTCTGCTGCCCATACCTTGAGTTAAACCAGTGATTGTCTAGCTCAGGGCTGAATGTTCTGTCCATTGAGCAACAAAGATCTTATGTCTCACAATGGTGAAGAATCCACTAAAGATACATAGATACACAGTGATCTGAATCCACACCAAAAATTAATAATTTGTTCTTTTACTGACCCCTTTTGGCCAGTGAAAACATAGCAAAGATATTATCACTGAGATATTGATTGCTACTCAGTAAAGTTACAGTTTTGAGGTAAAGATAACAAAGAGTATTTATGAGCATACTGGCCAGTGTGCTTCACTGACCCTGAGTAGAGGTCCACCGTAAAACGTGTTAAATATGGTGCACACTTTAATTAGATGAGAATTAACTGTCGGCTGGCTCGCAGATGAGAATATATGACAAGCCACTAAAACACTGTCATAATTCTGCAGGGCTGACATTATTTTAATTGAACATTCTGCCTGTCACATGATGATGATACAAGGGATAAGAGATTTTAAATGGTGAGGGGAATTTGTCCTTTACGCCGAGTGGAACAGTGTAGAGTTAGCTCCTGAAGTACCGAACAAGCGCTATTGTTTTGTGTGTGAGAGGGGACCTAGTTCAAATTGGCTATTAAGGTGTCTCTTTACACTGTGTTTTTGGGAGTTTTTTTGTTTCGTGTCTCTGGTGACATGCGTGCGTCTCTTTATAGTCAAGTGTTATTTAAAATGTTTTAGGAGAACATTGTTATGGCAACACTGAGTGAATCTAGAGCTGTTTTGATTCTGTATCATAGCCCAGAGAAAACTTTTGACATCAGTGGCTCAGCATTATTTGTTTATTATGCGTCTCTTGTTGCAATAAAAAAGGGACGAATAATTGCCTGTGTCACAGTCTTGGGTTAAATGAAATGTCAGGTTTTTATTGTGTTGGGTTGTGTTAATAGTACATATTTACAGTAAAAAGATGATTAAACAGCGTATGTGTGTTTGTTTCTATGCACAGACAGCCACCTGAAGTGCGTCTGTTCCCCAGTCGTCCAGGCTTTGTGGCAGTGTCCGAGGCTGTGGGAGCTGGGGTGTCCTCCCCCTGTCTGCTGTTGGCCACA
The DNA here is from genome assembly GCA_020698575.1 of Bostrychus sinensis. NCBI lineage: Eukaryota > Metazoa > Chordata > Actinopteri > Gobiiformes > Eleotridae > Bostrychus > Bostrychus sinensis. Next base: position 26,346,690 of record CM036253.1, on the reverse strand, counting down.
CAGGCTGTAAAGGCCGCCTGCATCCTGTTCAGGTATACATAACACACAAGGGGCGGAAAGATGGGTGCTATAATACCAAGGGCACTGCTACTGCCATATTCATCTATTGTATTGAAAAGTGCTATCATAGTGTTTACATTTTTTTAAGTTCCTGGGTTTATTATGTTGCCTTACCAAGGTTAGTACATTAAGTAAGTAGGTAAATTAAGTAAATGTCTGAGTTATTTTGCAAAGTCCATCTAGAAAACATTTGAAACATGAAGTTGTGCTATTTCGTTTCTAAGTGGAATTAGACTTTGTGCAGGATAAAATTAGATTAGATTTATGCAGATGCAAAATCCACACAGTTGATAAACTGTAACATTTGAATATCCTAAAATATGCAACCATAGCTTGTTAAATAATGTTTTGATGCCACAATAAATAAAGCATACACATTTTTTTGTCATGTAACTTACACTGGCTATTCCATCACTACTCCCTTCATGCAAATTTGTCAGTAATTCAATTTCTAAACATTAAAATAGCAAATATTGTAAAAAATGAATGAATAAGAAATAAAGAGATAAACTAGGATCAAATGGGACACATGATATACTGTATACTGCTAGCTGAGGCGAACAAGAGAAAATTTCTAGACGTGACACAATGTTCATGTATACCATTTTTCTAATACCTTTGATAATATACTTAAACATGCCCTCTGTAAACCTGCTCTCCTCCAGCTGCTCACACTCAAACACACAGCACATCGACATGTAATGATGCTTGCCTCTTTTTTCATTTCTTCCTCTGACCCACTTAAATGAGTCCAATAGAAACCATATCTGTATAGATTTTCTTTTTGATTCCCATTGCACAGACAAAACCACCAGGCTAGACCGGTCCAGTACAAGGAGATAACAGGACTGATAGAGACTATCACCAAGAGATTTTCAGAGCTGTCTCTGTCTTCACATGTACACCACCAGAACTCTGTGAGTGACTCTTTCCACTCGTTAAAAAATAACTTGCCTTTCTGTTATGCTCTAAGGACCAATTAGTTTATTTTTAATTTTGGAATGAAATGTTAGTTGTTGATGCCTCTTGGTGACAAGACATGGCATTTATTTCTTAAAAAAAAGGTTTAGTTGCATCTACTGTTTTATCTGTTGAAATGACTTCTCTCTTTACAAGGCCCCAGTACTGAATTGTTAATTGGTATGTCTTTTTGTTCTGAGTATAAAAATGGACCACTTAAGGCTGCTACTTCCCAATTTTTATTTTTTTATTTTTGGCACAGCTGCCTTTCCAGCCCTGGTCTTTCAAAACTAAATTGTTGGGCCAATTTGGCATCTTAGGGTGTTTTCACACTGGCACTATTTAGGTTGGCACAAAAGAGCTTTTGTACCGAGTGCAGTGTGCTTGGGTCAGTGTGAACGCAAGAGCCACACTCTGGTGCGCACTAAACGGCCGCTTCGAGGCCTCTCTAAACAGGTGGTCTCGACGCGGCGCACCCTGGAGTGGTGTCTGTGGTGTGAAAGCTGCCGACTTCGGGCCAACCCACCAGTAGTTTCGCTAGAGATAATTACTGTCATTTTGCGGGACGTAAACCTACCTGGATAAGTAGGCTACAGTAAGCAATTCCTGAGCATGGATAAAAAGAAGTAGCAGCCAAAAACATGAAGTAGTCCCTGTGCAATGTGTGCTTCATGGCGCATAGTTGGAGAATTTTTCCACGTTCCACAGCGTAACATTCATTCATTCATTCATTCACGTGTGAACAGAAACCGAACTAAAAGAAAAGTAAACACAACTTAGATTACTAAGACATTACAGCAAACCAAACATTTTAAACCTCAGCATTACAGCAAAGTGAATGGGTTGCCTATTTGTGGTTGTGAGTTTGACTTTGCTTTTTGTTTTATTTTTTTTTTATTTTTTTTTTATCTGTGTTTTATTGTCAATATAAGCACATATAGATGGTGCTGGAGTACCTGTATTATTGACAACCATTCATTTATTATTGACCAACACAATATGTGAGTGTGACCATGAAAAAATTTAGATGCTATTTTTTTCCAGTTTTAATTTGCCATTAGAAAAACATCTCATACTTTCCATTTCATATTGATTTTGGGATGCTTTTTTGTAAGATTTAGATTTGTTCCAACATTTCCTCTCCTTTGATGTCTCTTTTATCCTATAGGCCAGTGGTCTAATGCAGAAGTCGAATGCCCGTAGCCAGGCCTCTAGGTCCAATGCTTTTCTTCTTCAGGCTCTGGTTTGTTTTCAGGCAGCCTGCAGGTCAGCACAATATCAAGACACTAGCTCCGGGAGCTTAATGGGATCACTATGGTACTTTTTTGTTTGTTTATTCATTTGCACACTCTTTTAAGGCTGGCTGAGGACTGTGCATCAGAGCCGGGTCTAAAGGAGAATGCATTTACCGCTCCATCAAAAACACAACTAAGTGAAGATTCACTGGAGTCACTGTGTCAGTGTCTTCTGCTCTGTTGTGACTCAGTCTGGATACCCGCTGTCATTGTAAGAGATAACATCAACACACATATATGTACTCAGCTGGTTTATTGTTTCTTATCTTCACTCTTGTAGAGAACACTTGAGAAAAGCCTTTTGCAATTCACACACCTGTTTTCCAGCCACATCCTGATCTAAAGCCTCTTCTTTGACCTTATTACTCAATGTCTGTTGTTGCTGGAAAATAAAATGTTATGGTTTTGTGTATTTGTATGTAGAAGACGAGTCAGCATGGACCCAGTGCTCAGATATTGCAGCCGTTCTACTCCATATTGTCCTCTCAGTTCACCCTTCTTTCATTACTCATGCCTGCCTTTGCAAAGAAGCTTGGTAAGTGTATAAGGTTTGCAAACAACATAGAATGCTCCCACATAAAGGCTTTGTATAAACTTTAAGCTAGGGCTGTGCCAAAAATCGAATATAAAGTTGAATCGCGATAAATAACAGGGTCCATCTCGGTGAAAAGCTTAGAGCCCTTTTATTTGATCTGGACAAGTCCATGTTTATGGTTACTGCGCACCTGTTACAGCCTGAGCAAGAGAGAAGTGGAGTAGAGTCTAGAGGAATAACCAACTAAAAGGTACTACGCATTTAAATAAATAAAAAGTGTAAAAGCATAACAAAACAACCAGTGAGTGCAGCAACTCTGTAGCAAGAGTGCTAATAAGGGAGCTAAGCTAACATTAGCATTTGCTGTGCTGCACGAAAACGGCAGGCCATACAATCGTTTTACGCTGCAATTAATCCATGAGACAAACTGGCAAAACTATCCATATATATTTCACCCATCCTAACACCTCGGACACGCCGCCAGGTCTTTGGAAACGGGGCGCGCATGTAGTGTTTCGCAGTGGAGCGCACAGCCGTGACGCGTCAATACCGCGTCTTGTCACTTGAAAATGCTTCGTGATCAGTGCGGAGTTTTAAACAGGTGGTTTTACTGTGAATAGTTTGACAAATGAGAGAACTAGGTCCAGAAAATGTGTGGAGAGACAAGACAGCTCTATAGAGACAGACAGGAGTTTTTTCCTGCTCTCATCAATGAAGCTGAAGCTCAGACCTTCAGAGCAAAGAACTGGATGATTTCAGTCAATTTAAAACTCACAACATATCAGCCGCTTTTATTTGTTTAAATCATTACAGTTATTATAGTATACAAACTAAAACTTTCAATGAAAGACAACATTTAAATCCCCCACTTTCCTGAATAAAATTTAAATCTAAAGATGAATGAAAGCCATGATTATTAGTTTTTAATTGTAAACATAAAATCAAATAAAAATCGAGATCAAACAATATGGGGAAAGAAATCGTGATAAATTCTTTTTGCCATATTACCCATTCCTACTTTAACCCTCTGGGACCAGTTTGGGACCTCATAAAATAGCTATAAAAATGTCAAATATTAATATATGAAATCCTTTCTACTACTTCAGCCCTTACAATAGATATGACGTTTATTTTTATTTATTAATAATTTATATGTTTTTATTACCATTTTGTCATCAAAAATCCTGTTATTTTAGATGACAAAAACACAAAATCTGCCATTATATCCAAAAATGAGTTGCAGACTGGATCACTTGGGGTGAAGTTATTAGAGCCTTGTTAAGTCAATAATTAATAACATTGGTTTTAATGCATTTTTATTTTTGGAGCAAGGACAGATTAAAAAAAAAAATTACACTCGTTAACTTAGGGACCTGTTTGGGACCTCTCATAAAATAGCTATAAAAATGTCAAATAGTAATTTTATTTTATTTTTTACTTTTTTTCACATGAAATCCTTTCTACTACTTCAGCTCTAATCATAGAGCAGAGTGGATCACTTGGGGTAATGCATTTTTATTTTTGGAGCAAGGACAGATTATTGAAAAAACATACACTCGTTAACTTAGGGACCCGTTTGGGGCCTCTCATAAATCTCACTATAAAAGTGTCAAATCTTAAGATTTTTTTTCACTTTTTTCACATGAAATTTCCTCTACCACTTCAGACCTAACCATAGATATAAAGTTTATTATCATTTATTCATATTTTTTATGTTTTTACAGCCTTTTTTAGATGATGAAAACACAAAATTTAACATATTATCCAAAAATGAGTTGCAGAGTGGATCACTTGGAGTGAAGTTATTAGAGCCTTGACTAAGTAAATAATTAATAACAGCATTTGTTTTGATGCATTTTTATTTTTGGAGCAAAGGCAGGTTTTGGTAAAAACTTACACTCGTTACCTTAAGTACGTGTTTGAGCCCATTGACTTCCATTATAACGACAGATTTTTGATATACTGTAATTCTGACATATTATAATACTTTTTCATGGAAACCTAATAAATCTAAACCTTTAACTTCAAAATAAAGGGTGGTCAGATTGACCCCCTAAACCACCAGGGGCAGTAGAGCTTTATTTTATACATTTTCAATGGAATTCTGTTGTTCTACCTTGCAAAATGCATGGGAATAAAAACAGTGAACACCAATAAATTGGTCTTGGTGTGTTAGGATTGATGTAACAGAGCGGTGGAAGTGTGACTGAAAATATATTTTGTTCATGAGGGAGTCTGTGAAACTCAAGTATTCAAAGGCCAAATGGGCTCTGTTTATAAACAAGTGGAGTCAATGTGTCTGAGAATACTCTTCTGTATGTGTGTGGGTCTGTGTGAGAGTTTCTCAGACTCCCTCATGACCACACAAACAAAATATATTCTCAGCCACACTCCTACCGCTCTGTTACATCGATCCTAACACACCAAGACCAATTTACTGGTCTTCAATGGTTTTATTCCCATGCATTTTGCAAGGTAGAAGAACAACAGCCCTCCATTGAAACAGTCTTTAATAAAGCTCTACTGCCCCTGGTGGTTTAGGGGGTCAATCTGACCAGAAACCTAATTTATTTTGAAGGTAAAGGCTTAGATTTATTAGGTTTTCATGAAAAAAGTATTATAATATGTCAGGATTACAGGATGTCAAAAATCAGTGGTTATAATGGAAGTCAATGGGCCCAAACGCGTACTTAAGGTAATGAGTGTATGTAAAATGCATATCTCCTGTTCTATACACCCTAGAACAGAGGGGGTCATGGCATCTGAAATACCAACTTAAAAAAATTATTCTGGCCAAGTTTCACATGAACAGCTTTTAAACTGACTGAGTTATTGAGGATCAAAAAGGTAAAATCAGCAAAAAGTACACGTTTATACCCTAAGGTGCTGTGAGGGTTAAGCACAAGCTTATTTAAATCATGAAAGGCTTAAATTATAGTTCTCTAAACAAAACTTTGGGCGTTTATTCATCTCTCAAATTTAACTTTTTTTTTTTTTTTTTTTTTTTTTTTTTTGCATGTCATTTTTTTTTTTGTGTTTGAAAATGGTTTAAATGCTAAATGTCTAAAAACTCCCAGGTGGCAGCGTGGGCAGTGTGCATGTCTCCTAGAACCTGTTGAATATTTAATTGTGTTAAAAGCTTTTGCTTCATATTTTTCTTACAAGCATATTTTTTTTTGTTTCAATTTTGAGTCATTTATTTACAAGCCTTGTATATACTGATTGTTATCAATTCAAAACACAACTGGAATACAAAACAGTAAGTAAACAAGCAATTGTGTTGATGCCTTAAACCACCACAGCCAGTGTAACAATTTCTGTCTTTGAGTAATGTTTGTATTATGCCAGAAAGAGTGCCAACAGCTTATTTTGTGGCTTCAAATATTACTGCTATGCCTGGAATTTAATGAACTTTTCACTTCAGAAAACCCTGACATTTTGTAAGAAGAAACTTAATTATCAAAGAAAACTTGGGGCACTTTGCTGACAAGGTGGCATTTAAACGTTAACTACTGAGGTTAAGCAGTTCACAAGCTAAACAATTAAATTTGGAGCTGAGTTTTTTATTTATTTATTTTTTTGGCATAGATCATGAAGTTTTGACTCACTGTTTTCAGGCAAGTTCTTTCTCAGATCACATCAGTGGTAATAAACCTTCATGTGATTATGTACTAAAAGGGTTTTTGTGACATCCATATGTCTTCTCCATGTACATGTGCCTCATGCCTCCATTTTTGTGCTCTCCATTTCATTATTGCAGCGTCCTCAGGTTTCTTCAGACTGGTGTTGGAGCATAAAGGCCTACTCTGTACAGGAAACAGGTAGAGTGTAGCAGGATCCCTTCAGGAGACACAAAGAAATACATACAAAGCTCTTTCCTGTGATAGGTGGGAATGTGTGTGTTTGTGTGTGGAGCTGGGAATGTAAGTTCTCATTATCATTCTCTGTCAGACAGTTTGAGTAATGAGACTGATACTGCAGTCTAAAGCATCTGTCTTTCCCGTGTCACTGTCTGTTACTTACATACTTACTCTGAGTTAAAGATCTGCACCTGTGTCCTTATATGTGCGTTTTACTTTTTTCTGAGCTGTAATGAAATCTAAACAAAAGGCATGTATTTTATGTGTTTACTCACCTAAAAGTACATTGTAATAGGAATCCTGAAAAATCCAGAAAATCCAAGTCATCTAACGTTTAATATCAGTGATTTTTAAAGATAAGAATTTTCAATACATACCTTAAACTTTGGCCAATCACATGCTCGCATAGAGGTCTCAATATGGAGAATGTCCCATTGGCTGTCTGAGCTTCATTTGTCTACATTGAGTCAGTGGCAAAAAAGAAAAATATAAATGTACTACCTGAATTCCATAAATGTTGTGACGTTTTTTTTAATTTGAATAAAATGAAAACTAAAAGACTTTGAGCCAATATTTTACTCACAATAGAACGTAGATAACATAAAAAGGTTTACACTGAGAAATTTTACACTTTTATGCACAAAATGAGCTCATTTCAAATTTGATTCCTGCTACAGTTCTCACAATAGTTGGGACAGGGGCATGTTTACCCTGGGCTAGTATCTTCTCTTCTTTTCAAAACAGTTGGAGGTTATGAGTTTCTGGAGTTTTGGTGTTGGAATTTGGTCCCATTCTTGCCCTGATTGTAGGTTTCCAGCTGCTGCAGAATTGTTGGGGATGGGGATGAGTGCAGTTATAACATTAGCAACTTGAGTCCTTTGTCTGACCTGTAATAAAACTTCATATAAAAAGACTTGCTTATTCTGCATTGTTTGGAGTACTGTGCGCTGTTGCCCCAATGCTTTTGATTTCTATTTTGATTTATTCTACTTGTTCTTTCAGGAACCCAAATCTCAATGCATCTTGTTGTGGCTTCCTACTAAAACTCAGCATGTGTCTATTTAGGCAGTCAGACCTTGCCTCAGACTCTACCCAGAATGGTAAGTAAATCTACACTTACATGACATCTCATCTCATTTTCATCAGCATCATGTGCTGTAACTCAGGGTTCCCTTGAGTGCTTCAAATTTTTGAATTTTAAAGCCATAATATATATGCAGGATTTTCAGTCCAATATTTCTCTACCAATTTGGTCTCTGCCCCATCCTCTTATTTTGTGCTCATCATTGCAGTGCATTTTAAGATTTAACCATTAATTCTTTGATCTCACTATATTTCATTCTAAATCTATAAATATTTTTAACAAGTTTGGAATGAATATATTTAGTTTCATTTGTATTTGAGGTATAGACAGGCTACATTTTAAATGCAGTGTTGTTTCCCAAAATTGCCTAAAACATTTTTTTGAAAACCACTGGTTATTGTCCATGCTGTGACACCAGAATAAGAGTTTGGCAAAACATTTCTTTGATGTAATGAGTTTTAACTGGTGTGTGTAGTGCGTCGGTGCTTGTGGTTGTCTGTGCTCAGTGTATATTTGTTTAGTTTTGTTTGTGAATAATGACTTCGGCAGAGTTAGACTTCTGTGTGTTCCTGTTGACAGCCCTCTCTTTCATCATCCTTATCTTGTTCAGCTCCATTTTACACCTTTTGCCTTCATTCATTTTGTTTTCCCGCTGCGCCGCTTCAGAAGTATTGTTTATAAGCATTTTTCCATTTGCCACTTCTCTATATTTTTATTTCTGTATTGTAATATTTTGATCATAAGCCATAAAAGAGTGTTCAGCCCACTAGTCTGCTTTCTCAATCATGTCTTCTTCCATCTGTTGTTTTGTTCTTTTTATTTTTGTCCACTGTACACTCTTGTCTTCATTTTTTGTTTTTCAGATGTGCTTCTGTACACCTTTTGCTAATTGTAATTGTAATTGACAAGCAAATAAATGCAGTTGTGTCTGTTTTTATCACCTTCGGCTTTTATCTAAAGTCAAACCATTTTTATGTTTTAAGATTCTTGAACAAGTCATGCACACTTTTATCTCGTCTCGGCTGGACTGCTGTAATGCACTTTATTCTGGTATTAGCCAGAACGCACTTTATCTCTTACAGTTAGTCCAGAACTGTGCGTCTTTTAACAGTAAGTAAAAGACATGATCATATCACCCTCATCCTTGCCTCCCTGCACTGGCTTTCTGTTTGTTTTAGAATTGATTTTAAGATTTTATTGTTTGTTTTTAAAGCTTTGAATGGACTGGCCCCACAGTACGTCACAGACCTCATCCAAATTCACACATTGGCACGTTTGCTGAGGACTGAGGGCCAGCTCCATGTCATGGTTCTAGAGACAAGACTTAAAACCAGGGGGGACTGGGCCTTCTCTGTGGTCGGCTCTTGAAATGCTCTGTTGTTGTTTTTTTTATAAGGCAGTTGTCTGTTGTCACTTGCGCTCCTGACTGTGGCATTAAATTTTTTTAAGTCATGCATCAATGACCCATAGCTTCCTCTGTTATCTCACCATTCTTTTTTGTCATTACAGTTTTTGCTCAGCACTGTCTCAACTTCATGAACAGCAAGCTGCTGGTTCCTTGCCTTCCTTCTTTAACTTCACTTAGAAGCTGTTCTATATAGTGCTGTTTTTTGGGATGGCTTTTTCTTTTGTGCATCTCATATTTTCCCATAGTCTTTTTTTGTCGTCTTTATTTCATTTTCTACAGTTTCCAAAAGACCATCCATAGATGGAAGCAACCTCCCAGTGTAGCGATTGCTATTGTTTTTTGTTTGTTTGTTCGTTTGTTTGTTTTTGTTTTGTTTTGTTTTTTTGCCATTTCAGAAGATTTCCAGAGTCCCTGCTCAGCATCCTCCTCGACCAAGTCTATTTTTGGCTTTCCTATGGTTTTCTGTATTGTTTATTTATAAAAATCATTGTCTTTTTAACAATCATCTAAGTCCTTTACCCTATGGAAGCCCCCTGCCGCTATTGCACATATATTTCATTTCCACTTCCATGTTTTCCACATCTTTTTTATTCCACAAGGGACCTCATTTAACAGTCTTTACCGTTGCTAGATTACACACTATGCCTGGTAAAATATATATTCCTGCTATGAAGATCTCCACATGTGGTTAAAGGTTTTATGTATAGGTGGAAATATAGTGAAATAGGGATTTTTAGAAAACTTATTTTGCATTAAATCTTTTATAAACCATTTGGAATGTTTGTAAATAAGGGTTCGGGCCCTACAGGTTTCTCTATTCTCTGCCCTCGTTTTCTGTTTTCACATCTTCAGTGTTTGCATTAAATTATCTTGTTTTTTTCCTGCAGATGCTGAGGAGGTGGAGAACATTCTGCTGTACCACCTCCCTACTCTTTCTTGTCCTCTGTCTGAGTGGCCCTCTCTGTTGTGTGAGACCCCAGGGATTCAGCTGTGTGACTACAAAGGTCAAAGGGCCACTCAGTACTGTGTGCTGGTACTACTACACCTCGCATTTCAACAGGGAGACAGGTATAACTATAAAATGTACAGTCCATTAATGTCTTAAAAGTACAAGATTTTATAAATGTACAGTTCAGTGGAACAGATGGGAAAGTGAAGAGTATTTATGGAACACTATGTAATCATCTAATAGCATGTGTTAGGAATGAACAAAACCTAAAGATGTCATCTAGGATTCTAGGATTTTTACATAGATATATTTAGTACATACTGGAAGCTCTGGTCAGTCACATACTAGAATATTATGTTGTATATTAGTTTTTAGATTGAGAATTTAGAGTGAAACAGTACAAACAATCACAAATAGAGAAAATTTAAGCAAAGTAAAAAGTGGAAAAATTTGGCAATTCATTTACATGATAATCCAGAGATAATTGCAGGATTGAATTGTTCAAATGCTGATCTTGTAGCTAGATGATTAAAGTAAGTTGAAGTTTGATGAAATGTCTATTTGCTTTGTGTAGTCACACACAAAGCTTTGGTTTGATTGATTGGTTGTCATAAGTCTCTTTCCTGACAACTGTCTTGGGTTAAATGTCCTAGGTTAACAGAACCAGCAATAATGACATAAAAGAGAAATGTTTTAATGTACAAACTCTGTTTCTGCTTAGTCCGGCTGTAGGTATTCATAAAGTATATAGTGCATTTATACTTTCAAGCTGTCCCACCATTTCACAGGTTATCTACAGTATTCAGGGCTTCCCCCGGAAAATTTTTGCCAAGGTGGTAGCTGGTGCCCTGGGCGCAAAGCGTGGACCAGCGCAGAGGTGGAAAATCTAATATTAATATTTTTAATTATTATTTTCATTTATCCTATTATTTCTTTAATATGTTTAATTATAAAATTATTAACCTCAAAAGTCCAGATATAAAACCAAGTCTTATTTATGAGAGGACTAAAGACAAGACAATGGACTGGCTATTGGTCAGTAATCATAGCATTTCTACTGTATCTCCGACTCTTAACGTGATGTTTGCAGTTTTATGTTGAATATGTTGAATTTTGCTCGTTAACTCTCGTCCGAAACTATGAGTCAACATGTGTTGGTCTCTACGTAGGACTCTACGTGGTTTTTAATGAGGTGCGCTGATAGTCCTTTCCTGACACCGTGCCTCTGGGACAAGATGTGGACAAATGAAGAAGGGAGCGTGACAGTGGTACAGATGCACAGGGTTAGTTTCTCTTTCTCTGCAAGAGCCTGCGGGGCTGTGGTTAAGCAGAAACAATGCTCACAGCGGTAAAGTGGACTTCGACACCAACGTTTTATCCTCTTGTTTCCAAAACAGCAACACTCTTGCCATTATTTTCTATCAGCCACCCATGATGGCTTGTTTATATCGTGTCTGAAATGGCAACCTTTGGATGTCAGTTCAATCAGCTGGGGCATCTTTATAGTCAAGGCAGGAGCGGAGTTTTACCAAGGTGGCCGCCTTAGTGCTGTGGGAAACCCTGAGATTACATATTATATTTATTTGTATTTATATTGCTATTATATACTTTCCTATGCTCACCTATGGTCATGAGCTTTGGGTCATGACCGAAAGAACAAGATTTGGGATACAAGCAGCTGAAATGTGTTTCCTCTGCAGGGTGGCTGGATGCTCCCTTAGAGATAGGATGAGAAGCTCAGTCACCCGGTGACTGAGCTTGGAGTAGAGCCGCTGCTCCTCCACATTGAAAGAAGCCAACTGAGGTGGGTTAGGCATCTGTTCCGAATGCTTCCTGAACGCCTCCCTGGTGAGCTGTTCTGGGCATGTCCCACTGGGCAGAGACCCCAGGGAAGACCTAGGATACACTGGAGGGACGACGTCTCTCAGCTGGCCTGGGAACGCCTTGAGATCCCTCCTGGTAGAGCTGGAGGAAGTGTTTGTGGAGAGGGAAGTCTGGGCATCTCTGCTTAGACTGCTGCCCCTGCGACCCTGTCGCCGGATAAGTGGAAGAAGATAGATGGATGATTATATCTATATTTGGGGTGGCTGTAGCTCAGTTGGTAGAGATGTTTGCCCACTAACCTAAAGGTTGGATGTTTGATCGCCATTACTGGCATTGTTGTGTCCTTGGGCAAGACAGTTCACCCACATTGCCTCTGTGAATGTGTTAGTGTGATTGTGTTTGGTGGTGGTTAGGGTAGGCAAGAAATGACACGCTTCCATCAGTCTGTCCCAGGGCAGCTGTGGCTACAGAAGCAGCTCACAATCACAGAGTGTGACTGAGGAATGTATAAATAATGTAACTAATTGTAAAACAACTTTGAGTGTCTAGAAAAGTGTTATTATTATTATTTATATATGTACAAGTAAGTACTTTACCTTTATTTTTTAATAAATCACTTTGTGTTTGTTCAAACCCCCTTGTAGATTTCAAACAGATTGATTGAACAAAGAGAAACTCCACAAACACTTCTGAGGGATTTCTATAAAGAGCCTCAGAAAAGTTGTGCTACAAACTGTTTCTTGCTAAAAAAAAAAAAAAAAAAAAAGTAGCTAGTTATAGCTAATATATTAGCTATAACTAGCTAGTTTGTTGAAACTTCATATTATTAATTGAATTGCATTGCATTGCATTGCTTTAAGCTACCACAGAACAATAGTCAGTGATTGCCACTTTTCCTAGAGAGTGCTGTGGGAAACACAGCAAGTGGTAGTCGCACCACACTGTACTGTATTGTAACCTCATTAAAATAGGGCTTTAATGTGTTTAATGCTTAAGACCTTTTGGGTTGACATTTCTTTTATGATTAGCATTGTGATTAATTCAATCTTACTTCAAATATGACACTTAAATTACATTTTCTTTTTATGTATATGAACTGTTCATCTGAATCAGCTATTCATAAACGCTTGCCCTGGACACTGAATACTAAAATACTGACAACAGTTTTGAGTTGATTATAGTTTTGTAGCATTGAAACATTGAAGAAGCATGTGCTGCAGAGCTCACCATTTGCAGAACTGGAGGTCAGACTGTTTTGTGAAGTGCACTCAAACCACGTAATACACATCCAAGTTGATTAATCTGCTTTTTCCGTGGTTTTCCAGGAATATGTAATTAAAGCACCAGATGATTTTTCTATAAAACTTTAGGTTATAATTCTTATCTTTAATTTATGCAATGTCTTGTTATTTAACTTTGCGCATATGCCAAAATTGTATAGTTTGTTAGCTATGTTTACAAGCCAAGTTATTGTAAAGAGTGTCTCATTTTTTGCGCAACCAATCAGAACAGAGTAATCAGCAAAACAGTGGTATAAAGGTTATGTACAAATAAATGTATTAATTCTTATCAGTTCTTTTTTCTGCTCTTAGCTCTTTTGAGGTTAAAACATTATTAAGCTGCAATTTGGCTGATAGGGATGAAGGGTCAAGTTTCGCTGGAAAGGGAATTGGTATAATGTTCTGTCCAGTTGCTGCTTTTAGCTGCTTTTAGTTTCCTGTAACATTTGCTTAATGAATGATTTTTAAATATAGCTTCTTCCTTATTTCTTAGGATCTAGGCTACCTTTTAAGGCTTCCAGTATCAGTTGTATTTTAGAAAATGGGAGGAATTAAAGTGTGTATTGATAATATCTTTGTTTCCATGGCACTGCTGCAGACCATCGAGGGTGTTCCTAAATTGCATATTTTATAACTTGCAAGACTGTTCTTGTGGTAAAGTTGAATCTGTCCATTACCTCCCTGGGTGAATAAAATGAAAGCCTCTCTGCTCTGTCTGGTCTCATCAAGATTAATGAGAGCAGTGGACATAGATTTGCATAGCGTAGGAGGCCTGCGTGTATAGCATTATGTGTACTTTATGATAGTATCAGTATTAGATGTATCTATTGTTTACTCACTGACCTGTGCTTTTAAATGCAAATATCTGATCAACAAATGGCATCACATTAACTCATGCTTTTAGGCATGTAGGCACTGTACCTGCTGATTTTTAAATGAGGAAGAAAATTGATTTTAATGGATTTAAATGGATTTATAAAGAATGATCCCGAAAAATATAAAATATCCACACAATACAGTACTGTGGGCAAAAAAGAGGTCTGAGGAGAGTTTGAGGTTTGAAATGACAAAAAGTTAACAGTAACTTTAAAAAAACAACAGTTTTTACCACCAAGTTCTTCAGAAGACTGTTCACTGTACCTGGTCTTTGTTGTTCTGTATATGTCCAAATGTGTGATGTTATGTATGTAAGTAATAAGTGTTTAATGGTACCTGCTTTAGGGCAAGGGATGAAATTTAGCTATTGTGCTAATTCTGGCATATTTAAATTGTTGCTCACTGCTGATTTGTAGATGAATTGGACTGCCTTAATTCAAATAGAATTAAATTAAGACTAATAACACACCAAACTTTAATGCAGATGGGCTATAGCATAAGACCTAACCCTAACACCAGGAGCCTGTCTTGTCAGCTAAGAACAGGAAATGAGTCTATAATTTGCACCAGCCCACTATTATATTAATAATTATAGAATAATAATTAAAACAAACAAACAAAAAAAGAAAAACATTTTGGTTTACTCTAGATTTCTACTGCAACATTCAGGTAGTATGGTCAGGAATTTGGCATCAACAACATAAAATCATGGATGTATCCTAGAGTTGGATTTAGAATCACTTAAATGCATTGAGCTGCTGTCATTTGTTGATTAGATATTTCCATGTAAAAGCATTAATTCATCATAATTTCTAATGTGGCCAGTGAATGTAACTCTTGTAATCAAATGTATGAGATAAGAGTTCAACAGGAAATGTAACATTTTCTCACTCATCGTTGTTGACTTCAATGTATAAAATAAGTTTACTTTAAATTTGCATTGGTTGTTTTGACAAGATGTAATATTGAATTGGTTTGTAGGCTCCTCCCAGACCAGACCGTGTTTTCTAGTGTGGTCTGGCTGCTGCTTTCAGTGCAGGAGCAGGGCAGCTGTGTCCTTCCTCATTTCGTGCTCCGCTCTGCCCTCTATCTGCTGTCAGTGACACAGGACAAAAGCCCCAGTCTTGATAAGGTAAGTATAATCTGTGCATTTCACCAAACAGAAAACATGGTGCAATATACTGAATCATAGTTGAAGTGAAGAGGCCACTGGTGACAGTTAAAATTTGCGCTTTGATGCAAAATTCACGTAGTGCTGTAAATTATTTGGTAGAAATAACATATTTTTTAGAGAATGAGTATGGTGTCATTTTTATTACATGGTAAACCTTTAGCCTGCAGCTTCTCAGAGTTCTAAAATTACTTTTTTAATGACTACAAATAAATTATTAATTTCGCCCTGTGACAAATATATTGGCCCAGGTTTTATTTGCATAAACAATGTACTTTTTACTTAACACCATCTTTTTGCTGATCTACTTTTTATCAAGGCTCAATTGAACTGCATCAACAAGGCCCTCTCCTCATGCCAAACGTTCTCCTATCTGTACATCCACCACCCACCACTCCTTCACTTCATCTGCCGCTACCCTGAGTTAGCAGAAAAATTCTGGCCTCTGGTCTTAGAACTGTGGCTAACCAGCAAAGCAAGACACCCAGAGTCGAACGTGGTAAGATATTTTGTGCATTTATAAAAGGGATCTCAACAACAAAGCACTGATGACTAATTATGGTCTTGTTTTTTTCCACACATAATTATTCTATTAGGTCATTAAACATTTTACACAAAATACACAAAATGCACATTATTAAGACTGTAAAGGCTGAACCAACTATGTCTAAATAAAGACTTAACAGGTGTAATCTTCTCCACCAAAAAAATAATGTTTTAGCTGGCTTTTTTGTGTATTTGCCTTTGAAGAACATAACTCAAAATTGGTTGGTTGGTTGGTTGGTTGGGTGGTTTAAGCTGAAAATTGTAGCAAAGGTCAATAATGGGCAAGGAACAAATGATTAATTTTTTTTTGTGTGGATCAGGATCAGGGTCAGTGTTAGGAGACAGGTAAAATTGCATTACAATGTGAAATTATGAAGGGTCTTAACCAGGACTATGCCGTTATATTGAAAGAAAAAGAAGGACCATAATGTTATTGCAATATGAGTTTTTCATGAAAATGTATTGCTGTAAATCATTTGATCAGATCAATTAATTTGCTATATATTGTGCCCCTCTAGTATAAGTTGTCGATTATACGGTAAGGCACAATGACTATCTCAATAACTTTTGCTGTTATAGGAAGACTGTAGAGAAAAACAGCATGGTGAAGACTGTGAACCAGAAATAACAGAACTCCTAACTTTGATAGAAAAGTACCCCGCTGTCACCCCAACCCTCCTGGTGAGAACCCCGAAGTCTAAAACAAACAACACACACTTTGAAATCATTTGTGACACTGATGCTGTTTTTTTTTTTTGTTTTTTTTTTTTTTTTAACCACAATACTAAACACATGTATCTTATCTGTCCATGTGGTTCCAGGACATGGTGTGTACCAGAGAGACTAGTTTGGCCCAGCGAGCCCTCAGAGTGTTGGAGGTCCTCTTAAGCAGTCAAACACATTACAAAGCAGAATTGTGTACAAATCTTGGGCCAGCTTTGCTCCAAGCTTTGCAGAAGCTCAGTGTGAAAGATTTAGGACATGAGCTAGGACAAGGAAACATCACGCAGGGTAAGAAAACATTGAATACAAGAAAAGACATTGGAATATTATATTAACCCCTACTTTATTACTAGGAATTTCATGTAAAGTAATGCATTTTTGTGTAGGCATTACATTTGTAGGTGTTTGGTATAATGGCATGTTTACTGTATGCGTGAGAGGGTGCTGATGTGTTGGTAAAGTTTACCTAGATATTATTTTCCTGTCTGGATGCTTGACCAGGTTAATGAGCATGGCTGAGGGGCACAACACCAGTGTGGCAGCTGGGGATTCAGAACTGGTGCTGTGGTTAGCCTCTGATACTTTCTGCTCATCCCGGTCCCTTTGGGGATTACAAACTATTCTCACTGCACGCGTTCCACTTCAGCCCACTGTAATTTGCATTAATATATACTTTATATTTGCCTCTAATGCTTTGGCTTTCAAGGGGAGTTGTTTAATATTATGCAGTACAACAGTATGAGTATGCACTAGATGGCTATTCAGTGTGATCATACTCACCATTTACATTGCCATTGAACTTCTCACCTTTTACCCCATGTTACCTTTTTAATCATCTATTTGTCAGCCCCTCAGTCTTTTTTTCCCACTTGCAAATAGGAATATTTTAGTAGTCACTGCATGTTAAACTTGCTTCCAAATTCAAGTCCTATATTTGTGTGACAGTTTGAGTGATGTTGTTTATTTTGGTTTGGGCTAAAAAATCCCTGGGAACATCAGTATTCAGAGCCTGGAGTAATGAGGCCAGGTGAAATGTTATTCAGGGTAAGTGTCAGGCCACGGCTTACCTGTGACACCTTCTCCTGTTTTGTGTACACAGACAAATGTTTCTTACACCTGCATGCTGATTTTGTTATCACACTGTCCATCCTCAAGTTTTAACCCTGAAACATCTTTTTTTCTTTTTGTCAAGCAGTCAGATCTCTCCCTCTGGTGCTGAAGATGCTGTGTATGACGCAGACCAGTGAGCTACTATCCTCTCTTTCCTATAGCAAGATGGATGGAGTGCACTTCAAACTACTTTACCATGGTGAGAACAGAAAGTCATAGCACAATAAAGTAACCAGTTCCATACAATTGGCGTTACTCAAAAAACATACAATTTTCTCTTACCCCTTCCCAACACATTTGGTTGACATATACAATACAATATATAAAAAGAATCTCTTAAATGATAAATAAATTAAACATTTATTTTGTCTGCCATTATTCTCTTAAAGTGAAAGGTTTTCAAAATTAGATTTATTCATTCATTTTCTACTGCTTAGGGGTCGCAGGTGACTGGAGTCCCAGTAACTAGGGTCAATTTAGAGTCACCAATTCACCTAACACATGTATGTCTTTGGATGGTGGGAGGAAGCCGGAGAGAACCCACGGTAACACGGGGAGGACGCCCATGGGGTTTGCGTGATGTTGTGTTGGACGGCCCGGGGCGTGAACCCACAGCCTCCTTGCTGGGAGGCAAGAACGCTAACCGCTCTGCCACCGTACTACATTTACTCATTCCTTCATTTATTCATTATTCATTTATAGATTTGGTCAAGCACCAAAAACAGTCAAACAGTACATATAGCCTGGCAATTTTTCTATTCAATACAAAGAATTAACTGTCTCTGTTGGTATGAGTTGTGTTTTTGAGGGGTAGGATCTTTGGACACAGATTTATTTACACTTGGATAGCCATGCAACCAATGAAAAACCCACTGAAAAATATGCCTATCTAACATTGCGATTCATATTTTTACAGGCTCCCTGAGAAAGTATTTGCAAAGTGTTTTTTTGTTTTTTTTTTCAAATCAAAGGAATGATGTTTATAAACATGCCCATAACTGTCAATATTGTCACGTCATTGGCTAAAACAGCAGGTGCAGATGCAGTCACACTGCCCTGAGCAAATATGAGTTTGTGAACTCACAAATCCTGAAAAAGATAGATATTTTGTCCAATTTTGCATTAGTCAAGAAAGACAGTGTAAAACATTGCAAAACTACATGTCTAAGGTAGACATGCACTGATCTGATCCTAGAAAAGGATATCAGTGATCGCTGATGCAAAGCCAGCAGCAGCAGGCAGCTCTCAACTCACAGACTAATTACTGGACATAAACTAACCCACAATATCAGAGGAGTTTAAACTATATCTAGCAAAAACATTTCCTCTCTCATCGCCATGGCTTTTATATAAAGTGCTGCACAGTGCACTGAAGGAGTGAGTCTGCTCAAAGTGAACTGATCCACCATGCACACAAACAAGTCCTGACTCTGAGGCAGAGCAGCTTCACTCTCAAAGAAGGATAAAACAGTCATAAATGTTCTGCTACCAGCCATTTTGGTTAGCAAAACAGCTAAAACTTAAAACAGAGTGCTGTTATCATCCTGAGTCAAAACCATTGCTGTCTGAAGGATGAGTTATTATTTCATAATGCGAGTCTTAGGTAAACTAAATGATTACCTGCTGTTGTTTGCCACTGCTGTCAAAGAGATAGGATAATGTGATTTGGTAAAACGTGACTTTGTTTTAGTGCTTTGCTGCAGCCACTGACATTAAAGACCATGTGTTTTTCAAACTATGGGTTGCAGCCCTGTTCTGGTCCCATGGAAATTTCAGATTATAATGGAAATTAAGACAAAATTCTGGCTCTTTTTACATACTTGAAAGGAAATGGAAATGGAATTAAATAAATAAAATAAATCCTTTTATGCACAACTTCAACAGTTGAAAGCAGACACGATACACCCAATGTATATTATAGAATTTAATCTACAGTGAACAGAAATCAGTTTCTGCACTGGTATTGGTTAGTATTGAGTATTGGCCGGTGCATATCTAGTCTATGACAAATAACAGAAGATAATTTTATGCATATTATTTGTCAAGTACTAACCTACAATTTTCTGATATTATTAGCAATGCAGTTGCTTGTTGCAGCTCAATAGACACCTTCCCCTGAGAAACTTAAGTCTGGCATGTTACTGTGTAATTGAAATGCCTGTCAAATTTCTAGACACGGCTCTGTCCCTGCTGTGGTTTTCATGATTTTAATATGTGTAAACCCATTTTATCTCATACTTAAGTAGGTCATTCATACTTGTAAGTCACATTTATTTATTTTGTACTGACGTGTGTGACAACCAGAAAATGAAAAAAGCTCATGCTGTTACATTTGATATGCCTTTCACATTTTGCCTTGAATAATGTAATATTTGTCAGATATATATTTATGTGCACTGTAGATAATCTGTCAATGGACTTGAGAGATCACACTGAGACAGTGATTGTGTTTGTACTTGTCAGTGAGTAATATAGCAGGAAGACTTAAACCCAACAACACAGAGAGCCTGCTGCTTGCCGTAAACTATATGCACTGCTGCCTCGGTCTGTCTCCTACTCCATGTACTGAGAGAGGTAAGTTACAAACCCCACTTCAGTGTACTTTAGTACTTTTCTCTGTCCAATTCCCTAATTTACATAGTTTGTACACTCATTGTTAGTGAAAACTGTTAGATACAAAAGAATTAGGGCATGCAATAACAATTTTAACTACTGTGACACAAATATTGTGATACAATATAATACACTTTTTTTGCTAACAAATAAACCAACTAACACTGATGAAAACTTAGCAGATAAACCTTGGACTAAATTTAAGAACATGGTTACAAAATGTCTAACCCAGGTCTAAATTAGGACTTAACAAGTCTATTTTTTATCAAGCACCAGTTGAATTTAAGATTCAGATTGTACAATCATTAATTCATTCAGTTGTTAATGCTAGTGTCTAATAAAAGATTCATATCTGTCTTTAAATGTCTGCAAGAAGTGAGCTACAAGTGTTTATAATAATAGTTGAAGCCAGAGGCAAATGAGCAGGAATATTATTAAGAAGTAAAGCTGATTATGCCAACATTTGTGCCGTGCTTCTGCTGAAGACAATGTGCAATGGCCATCTGCTCCATTATTACTTGTGGCTGCTTAAATATCCCTGTTAATTTGGCCCCTAGCTAGAAGGAGATCCAGGTAATTAATATTTAAGCTAGCGGGATGTCTACACTTTGTGAACTTTATCTAAGTCAATACATTCATTTTCATTATGATTAACAAAGGCCCAGTTCACACATACATAAGCCTAATTATCAGAGTGCTTCTGTTGCAGTTTTTTAAAGTGATTTTTTTTTTTTTTTTTTTACTTTGTGATGTGTATGGGATTTTAAATAAGTTATTATAAGTTACATAGTAGAGCAGCGGTAGGCAACCCCTGGCCTGCGGGCCAAACTTGGCCCTCGGTCAGATAAACTTTTTAGCTGATATCCACTTCTATTAATTGCTATTTCTTAATAGCATTTAATCCCATGGTGCAGTCAGTAAGTGGGGCCCCTGTAAGACCCTATTTGCAAGCATACAGCTTTCTGTCATGGTTTCATGGTTTTAGTTGCCTCCAACCATTAAATAGCAAGTATTCTATCATGTGACCTCCATCTGTCATGGTTACCTTTGCCTCTAAAAGCGGTGGTGCAGTTGGGAGGAAGATTTTTATTTATTTTTAAGGTGTTCACAATATATATATATATATATATATATATGGACTGTATGTCCATTCATGTGGCCTGCCACCTGGTGGTTCATATTCATATTCATATCAAGATTCATAACAAGATTTGGCCCAACTGCAGTCAAACTTGCCTCTCCCTGTAGTACAGTATGTGGTAAGCTGGGTGCACTGTGTCTCTAAATGAGGATTTATTCTTTCCCATTCTTGGGAGCCATAAAAAAAACAACTTTGGGTTCACGTAGTTGAATAATTATAAGTTGTTTTTTTTTTTGCAAAACATTACATAACTCAATCACAACCATAAAGTCAGGTTTAAAGTAGCTTCAGCTAACACATGCAACCAAGGTTTAAATTTCTATTCTATATCTATTTTCTAACTTGTCTAAGTTATTTTTAAACTAAATTCAAGAGTTGACATGCCCTACACAATCCAATACAAAATATTTTATATTCAATATTTTGCTCCACATTGATGATGGATATTGGATGTGGATGTCAAGTAGGAAAGTCAGACACAGATTTCCAAATTCGAAACCATACCCAAACATGTGCTACTCTTGGCCACTGTCCTGCTTTTAATCCAAATGAGCTGTGTAAATGCTGCAATAGCCTGGCAAAGAATCACATTAGCCAGATATATTGCTGCAGCTAAGGCAAAAATTGTAATTTCTCTGTTTCCAAGGACTTAATGAATGCAGTGCAGTATCAACAAATGGGATGGGATTTTTATTGTTGTAATTGTAGGAAACTCTTAGACATGATAACATTGTGCATGCTCCTTCCAGCCATCTCCATGCTGCTCTCCAACACTGGACTGATGGAGCTTTTGCAGACCATTCTCTCTTCCTCTCCATCACAAGTCTCAGCAGCCCTTCTGTGCTGCAGCCATCTCCTTCTGTCCTCCCTCATTACCTTGCAGCATGTACACTCAGCTAAGGTACACACCACTGTCCAGCTTTTCTCTTATCACAACTTGTGCAGAGTCAAGGTCAAAACGCAATGCTTAAAGTATTTTCTGATGAGAAAGGAAAAAACAAAATAGTCACATTTAAAGGGAATTCATCTTGATTCTTTGCTTAGACTGTTAAAAAAAATTAAACTTTCAATGAACAATTACATTTTACATCCTAGGACTAAATTCTCTTGTTTCTTCTTGTTTTGTATTTTTGAAGGTCCATAAAAGCATCAGTTGGAGTCTGGACAAAGCCGTGCAGCGACTCGTTTTTCATAAAAGGAACACTGACAGTCTCTTGCTGGGTAACAAAAGAAACATTCATGCATTTGCAGAAAGCTAATGCTGAATTCTTAGAACAAGAAACAGCAGTAACAAGTGTTCAGTATATGAGGCATTTTTTCAGTTCATTTGATGTACCTCTATTTTAGCTTGTCAGTTCATGCTGAGCCATTGGTGTATTATATTTGGTCTGGGTCAAGCTAACAGTAAAGCAACTCACCTCCATTTGGTTTACACTTGCTCTGCGCAGGTCATGACTGTGAATGTTTTATTCTCAATGGAGTAAACCAAAGCGGGTGCTTGCATTAGACACACTTTCATTACAGAAAGTGGCATTTCTCCCACCGCAGCGCTTCAGAGACAGATCCTCTTGTCGTTCTTGTGTCTCTGTCCGTCAGCTGGATAAGTGGCCTGTCAGGGTCCATGTGATGTATCACCTTTTCTCTCCATCCTTTCATGCATCCTTCCCTGTCGCTCTCTGCTTTCCTGTGTGGCAGCCACTAATTGAGTGCTCCCACCCCCAGAGAGCTCTAATCTGAGAGAACATGGTCTAAGTGTAGTTTAGATGGCTGGTTTGGAACACACTGGGTTTTATGTCTTATTTGGCCAAATATGTCTCCCACTCCTGTCCATCACTTAGCTTTATTTTTTCAGACATGTTTCTTACCCTGCCTTTATAATTTAGCATCATCTTTATTATATCCCATTACCACGTTTTTTTTATTTTATTTTATTTTTTTTTTCAGAACAAATTTCAGTACCATATTGACTACTTGCTAATACTAAGTACAGATGTGAGCACTAGAAGCTGCATTACCTTTGGAAATCTTCCCTTTACTCCAACAACATAGTGTCCTTTCCTGCTATTATTTTTTTTAAAAAGTAAAAGTTGGGGCACAAATCTGGAGTGCAAATCCAGCTCATGTCAATCTTCTATTTCTCTCACCCTGTTTCCTCTTAGTCTACTTTACTGTCTGTCTCTACATCATTTCTTTGCCACAAAACACTTGGTTTTACACCCAACCAAAGTTTGGAGCTTACCTTAAACCAGTGCCCTCTCACACTTATTTCTATTATGTATGCACATTTGTCTTTGTAAGCAGACATTGCAAGCTCTGTAATAGCCAATTCCTCAGCCGCTACTGATTCAGCCAACATCCCTTATTTAAGACTATTGCCCTGAACACCCTCATCTATTAAAAATCTTAATGCTGTCTTAAGGACTCGTTTTAAAACATATTTCCATTACAGTTAAGTTCATGGAAATCAAATGCGTGCAAGTATTTATACTAGTACGTTGAGTCTTAAAGTTCTTGCCCTATGGTACTGTGACAAATACTGCAAATACAAGTCTTTCCCCCCGCTCCTTCCATCAAATCTCCTTACTTTCTTTTCTACTTTTACTTGTATTTTTTTCTTTGCTCAGTCTTGCCCTCATCTTTCGGCTGTATGCAATCATTCACCTTTCTGTCTTTCTCCACAGTGAGTTACCTGAGAGTGCTACAGGCTCTACTTGATGTTGACCTGGCATCGCCGGTGCTGTGTTTAAGCACTACTCCCTCCTTAGTGGGCTCCAGACCTCTGGGAGTTGAGGACGGCCTTTTGTACCCACTGGGGTCTAAAGGAGCCCAGTTTCTCTCAGTGGCTCTCAACGGACTTCTTTTGCAGGTTGTAGTATTTAAGAGTCTTGAAGTGCTACTGGTGAAGGTGAACACATGTTGACCTCACCAAGATCTGTAGAATAATTTGAAATGCAGAGCAGAGTTATTTACTATTTTTTGAAAAGTTAATGCCAGGTAATTCTTATTAACTTAAAGAATGTTTTGCAAGAGCACCAACACAGACAAATAATGGCTGTAAACTCATCTGGAAAAACGTAGGTGCATGTACTATGCTACAGAAAATGACTTTCCATACAGAGCGTTGCAAAACATACAGTATTTCAATCATAAATCATGTATTTATAAATATGGTATTTTATATGGTTTGTCTGAGGTCAGATGTGCTTGAGGGCTTCAAAGTCATTTCAACATAATACAGCATATATCTAAAAACTTTGTGCTTTAGATATTTGTGCATACCAAGACTTTGTAAACAAGACTTTTCTTAAAAATTCCTAAAAAAGACCAGGGCTCATATGCTGCTTGTTTAAGTTGACAAGCTGTCTTCCATGGTAAAGATATGGGGTAATAAAAATGTGCTTATTTACGAGTGTAACGTCACAGACCTCATAAGCATACAAATTAGTACTACACAAGTGCATTCATATCATCTGATGCATAAAATTATAGCTGTGAGTACAGTGATCAAACTTACACAGAGGACTTTATTGAATACCACTATAGAGCGAAGAGTACAGATTCACTGGCAGAGATATGTAAACTGGTATAATAAGCTTTCAAGCCTGTCATATTTCAGCTCTCCAGCCTGTGTCGCAGACTGTAGTGCTGAACTAAGCCTTACTGCTATGGTTCAGCGCTCTGCATTCTGCTATCCAGAAGTTGATATAAGTAACTGTCCCCTTCTCTCGGCCGTGTTTTGCTCTATTTTCCCCATGATGCTCTTGCTTGGCAGCTGGAGGAAACACTGCTGCATTGGAGCACCATTCCTCTACTCAGCTTTTCTCATTCTGTCCTTGCTTTAACTAGTTCACCTCACTTGCTTTTGTAGGTTTTCAGTTCTTTATCCCGACTTGTGGATCCTCTTTTCCACTTCAGGATTACACTGCGACTCTCCTCTATATCCGCCTGGCCTACTTCAGTATTTTTGGACACAACATAGCGCTCGCTGCCAGCCTCGCTTCTGTGAGAGAGACATACATTATTAAACCATTACTTAGTTGCTCTCACTGGTATTCCCTTGGTTCCCTTTTTTGACTGCATTTTCACAGACACAAAACATGTGTCTAGGGGTGCGTGAGAGAGCTGCCTGTGTCTCTTTCCTGTCGCAATGCATTTCTATTTTGCTACATCTTAGTGTGTGTTTTATATGAAGAACTGAAGCCCTTGCCTAATACTAATGTGTGTATCTTTTAGAAGCATGAGGCGCTGCTGGGAGCCTCAGTGAACTGCCTGAGCTCCCTGCTGGGTTTCCTACAGAGAAAAAGTCCCACTACAGGTACAGGTTTTTCTGTGATGGGCGAAAGTACATTATCTGCACAAAGACAAAAATATGATTGATGGAAAACCCCAAAGACAAAAAAGTTGGCCACTAAATAAAATGTAAATAGAAAACTGAATACAATGGTTTGCCAATCCCATAAACCATATTTTAGTTACAACAGGACACAAACAGCACATCAGATGTTGATATAGTTTACTATTTATTAAAAAAAATAAAAGGCTGGAGATATAGCACAGCATTTTGTAACTAATTAGGCTAAATGTCAACAGGTCAGTAATATAACTGGGAGCCTTTTAGAAAGTAAGAGTTTCTTGAATTTGTGGATTTTCTGATACCACTTCCTCTTTCATGATACAATTTCTATTTGTGCAAACTGTAGTCATAGGCAAAGGCTTCTAAATCACTGCCCATGGAGTGATTTCCAGTTTTCTATATATTCTGTACTAATAATAAACCCTACCTTTCTAAAATGCTCCTTTTATCCCTATACTAATAATAGACTCTGCTTTTCTAATGTTGTCGTCAAGTTGAGACTTAATAAGTTGCAAAAAGTCCCTCTTGCTGTTTCTTATTGTTATACTGTATATTGAGATGTGTTGCTGCCATTAAACTCAAAATGTGATATTATTTTTATAAAATGGTAAATGGTGGTTGTATTGTGAATAGAATATGGTTCTATTAATTTCGTAACCCACTATATCCTGTTTACATTTATTACATTTAACAGTGACTCAACTAACCCTTTTCTATTATTATATATGTTAGCCAGGTATATTGTATGTCAGCCTTGGTGTCGCTTCCTTCTCTACTGCCTGCTTGGCTCTGGACAAAGCAGCCTTCTGCATCCTGCCACTCTCCAGCTAATCACTCTGGTGAGATGCTTTTGACACAAACCTTCAACATGCATTAGAGCAGACATGAATATTTTATTTCAAGGGTATCAAAGGTTAATGTGGTTGAAAATCATTACAGTACTTCACATATTTGAATCATGGGAGTAGTGCAAATTAATGTAAAGTAAATGTCTGCTACAGCAGTGTAAACTACTTCATTACTACTTCATTACTTCATGTAGTATTATGAAATGTGGCTCAGAATGCTTTGTCATTTATTATTTGCCATGAGAGGAAACACTGGTCAGTTCTTGCTGCAGTTTAATCTACAAATATAAACTAAAATTCTAATAATGTCTCATTCTCCTATGGTGTAAAACCAAGGCAAGAGCCATTATTTTCATTTTGTCCATTCCATTTATGTAAATTTAAACTTTAAAAAATATCTGGCACATGTCCTTTTGAGCTCCACAGTATGAAGGGTAAAGGACAAAAGTCATCTCCACCTCAAAAAATATTTTAGAATCATAATACAGTACATATAATCTTGAAAATGCAATGTTTAAGATCTTTTCAGCTGCATTACATACCCTTGCTCCTTATTATCAACTGTCATTGAATTATTATTGATAAATGGTGTAGACAAACAAGTTAATGGTACTAACCTTTACTCGAGCCCCATTCTAGGCAAGCTTGCTAAACATTCTCCCCTATTATGCTTAATTGACTTTTTTGAGATTGTATGTTATATTGTTATTTATGATATAATGTTATTTCCACCTCATAAACATACCTGGAGTAATATTTTGTTTCATTCACACTTTTGAGTAATCCTGTATCCTGATATTGTCTCTTTTGCAAGGTCTGAAAATGTTTGGTCTCACCATTCTACATAATCACGTGAAACCAAGAAGTGCTCTAGCACGTTTTTATGCCCATATACCGTCACCAGACTTTTTCTGATAATTTCAGTGCTTAAATTGCCAATACTACGAAGCAGTAATCTCATTTATCTATTTGTTAGCATCATGTTGCTAATTGCCATGCTAATTTGCCATTTCATGCTCTGTCCAGTCCCCATCGTTGCCAGCAGGGGGCAACAGACATGGAATCCAAGTGCTGCAAAGTCAAAGTAACAGCTGCTCAAAAGACAACATTTTTTGTACATTTACATTTAATTTCAAGTTATGAAACATTAAATACTAATGCAAAGGTGTCCAAAATGATTTCCAAAAGCCTGAATAAAGCATAATATGGCCTGTTTTAGGTTTTGTCAGACCATACTTATTAAAATACACTATTAAGTCCTAAAATGTTTTCCTTTGAAATTCCATTAATGTAACTCAATCAAACCCATTTATAAAAAAATACATATATGATATACAGATACTGTGTTTTGTTCTTTACAGCTGCTGAAACACGGCAGTACTGCAGTTCTGTGGGAGCCTGACCTACGCCAAGTGATGGAGGTTGTGGAGAAAACAGGAGTGAAGGAGCTCAGCCAGGAAGCAAAAGAAGCCCTCAGGCTGCTTCTTGCACAGGTATACTACATATTTATGCACAAATTCAACTATAGGAAAAGTAACCACATAACACAAGGACATTGGTCAAAAGACAAAATATTCTTATTATCCATTTGCTGTAGAAATAAGGATAATGGAACAGCGAGGGAGTATTTTTTTTTTTTCATTTACCACCGCAAAACTACTGCACTCTTCCACTGTATACTCTTTACACCTTTTACATTATGCTAAAAGTAGAATGATCGACTGGGTGCCCCAGTTAAGCATTACAATTTAAAAATGAATGCTAACGCCTCTGGCAACAAGAATAGGTTTGACATTTCCAGTGGTATATATATAACTAATGCCCCGATACATTTTAGTGACTCTAGGGAACTGGTTTGTTGTTGAGCGTTTATTTTTATGGAATAAAGGGTTATTTTCTGTTTACCTACTTTAGGTCAGGGTGATAATTAAATCTAATTTAGTGTATGAAATACAAAAATAGACTCCAGCCATTTAAATGAGAGCAACTGTTCCTTTACTTACATAATGGCTAAGGTAGGCAGTCTTTAAAGCCTCATTGAGCAGGCTAACCTTCAACATATTGTGGTGGCCTGAAATTAAACTGGACAAAGCGCTCTGGGCAGTGCTTTCAAGCGAGCCTGTGATAGGAGACTAGCTAATCACAAGTCTTTTCAGTGAGAGAGATATAAATCCAGCCACTGTGACAGCAGTGATGAACAGTTACTGTCAGGACTCTGCCAGATATGTCTTTACTGCACTGTCTACGTACTTCCAAACCCAAGAGCCATGGCAGCTCTACAAACCACAGTAATTGGTCCCTCTTTTTTTGCAACAGGAAGCACTGTCAAACCAGGCTAAATGAATATGCAGAATTTTTTTAAATGCCATTTGGTATTTTTTCCCGTTTATGCAGCTTTAAGTAAACGATCAGGCGATTACTCAGAATAATATCTCTTCAATTGTCTCTAGACATTTTGCTCCCACTGCCAGAAAGATGATTGCATATAATCATCCCTACTTTTATAAATTATGTTTATCCACTCTTGGCAGATTATTAAATGCAATTTATAGAGTCATATTATATGTCATTAATGTCAAAACCACTTATCAAGTTAAAAATAACCAAGTTGTTAATTTATCCCTTAGTAGTACCTTGCAGTGGTGTGTACTGCACTTTCAAGAACAAGTTGTATAGTAAAGTTCCACAAAGCTTGGAAAAACATAGAATATGCAATAACGTGTCGATGATATAACCTGCAATATATTTAAATGCCCCCTAAGATGAAGGAGTTTGAATGAGTTAGAATACATATACTATAAGACTTTACTAACTTCCACCAGTCAAAACTATATTAGTATTAAACAAAAACTGAACCAGGACTAAATCAGATCAAAACAAGGACTAAATGTAGGACTTCATTATGACTAATCAGGTAAAAACTAGGTCTAAAAGTAATGAACTAATGTGGCTTGCCTGACCCATTCACTTTCTTAGTGAGGTTGCATGGGTACAGAACCACTCCCATTCAAACTGTCCACGAACCATCTAAAATGGCGCAGGCTTTATAAGATGCTTTTCTTCTTGGTTTTGATTTTTTTTTTTTTTTTTTGTTGGTTTATTGTGTATGTGTTGATACTATCTGTTTTCTGATTGGTTAAATGTCTACTTATTTGGTGTTAGTTGGTACTTAATCTAAACAGGGACTTCATAGAACACATCACAGTCCCATATATGCCACGTAAATAAATCTCTGGAACATCGTATACCTACGTTATTGCATTACAAAATAAAATACAAAAAAAATATGTGATTAGCTTAATTAATAATATTGCTACAAGATATATTGCTTTTCAATTAGCTATGTTTAATAACATTTTTAAAAGTACTTTTTGTTAAATGAGGAGACCTTCACTGAGGATTTTATAGTGGAATGTTAACTTTACAGAGCAAGCATAAATAACATCTGAGTGTGTTTTGTAAGACACAGAACGAGCAGCAGCCACATCCCATTGTGTAGCTGGGATTTGGCATCATATTGGACCAGAAATGTGTTTAGTATTCTGAAAGTAGCTCAGAATCAGAGAGGTGACAGAATGATGGCACACTCTGCAGCTCCCAGCGCGGCGTGTGCCAGGGAATGGGGAACGGTGTGAATACGCGCGCACATGGCTCTTTGCACATCTTTCTGTCAGTGTGAGCGAATATCCCAGAATTTGTGGAGACACGAGGCAGTTTAGGGAAGGCAGGGTTCAATGTGACAGACATACTTCTTTCACAGACTCAAGATGGTCTGAGCCTCATCATCAGCCCCTCTAACTCCATCAGTCTGTTCCCCATGCAAGCTTTCAGTGTCTCATTAGTTTTATGGAGGTGTATACTTTTCATTGGCCCTTTGCTGAACAGTCGTATTATAGTTATGAACCTGACTGTAATATTAAACCAAGTCTAAAATAAGATATTAATTTCATCTTAATTTTCATGGCATTAATTGGGAATGAGATATATTTCAATAAACGTAAAGATGCATTAGCAAGGAATACTGATAGATTCAGACCAGTTTTGAGCTCTTTCATTTATTTTCTTTTTGTATTTTCTTATATTTTTCCAGTTTCGCTGTGTAAGCTTGCAAAATGAATGTCCGAAGAGCTGTATTTTTGCCACCACTGAATTAATGTTGACAAGCTGTGTAAACAGCCAATCAGAGTGCCCCCAACACATTTTTCTAAACTTATGCATATGTAACGCACATGTTTTAACATTACAAAACAGAGGTTTTTTAATATCCACTTTCTTGTATTTATGGTAACGTGACTATGAACTGGGTTAGAACCAATTTGTACATATTTAAAAGTGAACATGGCTTTTTCTCTATCTCATGGTCTGTCCATATGAATGAATCAACCACGATTGCTGAAAACTACAGATAATTTCACTTTACAAAATTTAAAAGTCACTGCACATACGCTCAGTGAATTCAGAGCATTCATTCATTCATTTTCTTCCGCTTATTCCTGTTAGGGCTCGCAGGTGACTGGAGCCTATCCCAGTAACTTTTCAATTCATACCATTCTTGTTATATATTAATACTAATATAAAAGATCAAACGTAGCATATTTAAACAATTTTAGTTTTGAATCCTGCTAGATACTGGATTAAAGTACTTTTTAGGAATTTGTGGTATTGTAGACTATGCCAACCCATGAGATTATCCTTATGTTTAACCTAAAATAAAAATAAAAACATTTAGAGTTGCAACTGCAGTACCATGTTACCAAAATGGCACAGCCTGCTATGTCCACTAAAACTGACATGGCTTGTGAGCATCCTAATGTAATTCAGACTCAAAATTTAAACTAGACGCATAAGTCAGAAGTGAGACGATGCTTGGGTAACAGCACTGGATTTTGTGCTTGTGTGAACTATTGCTGAAACTTGATAAACTGCTGACCAGCTGGTCTGAGGGGACAGTGAAGACGAGAAAGATGACAGCACTGAGAGATAACAAGCAAGATCATGGCAGATCGACGGGTCTAAAATATCCAGCTCCAGGCCAGAGATACCTGCAGAAAAGTACAAAGATAGAGCGAAGAGAGAGGAGCTCAGCAGAAGAACACATAAGCACAAACGCTCTGCTCATTAACATTTTTTGCAACAAGTCTTTGCAACATAACTCCCTTCATCTTTAGCGTATTGGTCAGTCTGGAAGGTTGGGAATGTAGATGTGGTGTAGCTTAACACAAAACCCATGGAGGATGTCTGTCAGGCATTTGTCATTCAGATTTCCATAGCCCCTGTGAGCCAACTTGACCTTTAACATAGCCTTTTCTGAATCTCTTCCTATTGTGTAGCTTTGCATTTGCTCTCACTGCACAGCACAGTTATAGATTTTTTAGATACCATGTTGTGATATTCTCATAGCTGGTGTGTGTTATTTTTTATGTTTTGTTATAACAGTGTATAATTCTGAATATATCTAAAATATTGCAATAATGACTCTGTTGGTTGGATGGTTGGTTTGTTGGCAAGATAGTTTAAAGGGGATATATTATGTTTTTATTCATATTTTTAAACCAACCTTTTACAACCTTTAAAAACCTAAAAGAAAATGTTTCTCTACTGGTGCCATAAAGAAACAGGTGAAGAGACTGGCAGAGTGGAGGGACACATTGTTTTGAACATATTCAAAGAAAAAAAGCACTTCACTTCCTTAAACTTTATGTATGATGTAATTTTAGTAAGGCTCAGAACGGCCGTGCCAGACAATAAAGGATTACTTATACATGTGTGAATGAAGGAAAACACAAGGTATGTTTTTGATGAGGGAACAATATTATAACATGATAGAAAACTCAGAAAAGTCATTTTTACATAATATAGCTATCCCCTTTAAATAAAAGTAATAGACTTTATATAGATTATATATAAAGATTTTTAATATTCAGAAAAGGTCAGAAATGGACCAAGGACAAAAATATTTTTGTCTGTGGACACAGTACACAAATTCTGTAACTTTGCAAGATAGGGATATCTCTGAAGATACTAACTCCAGCCACAAGGTGTCATTAAAAGAGCAAATCATATGAGCTTTCTGGCTCAAATGATGGAGCACTAGAAGATCTGTAGTTGCATCCAGGTCTGAGGACCCCAAAAAAAAAAAAAATGTTGCCACCTGGATTTAACTAAGCAAACAGATAAGAGCATCCCTGCAGTTGGTCAGGTCTGGGTTCAGCAACGTTATGTGGCCAAAGAATGAGGTCAGCTGATTTCCTGAATATACTGAATGACCAGGTTACTCCATCAATGGATTTTTTCTTCCCTGATGGCACGGGCATATTCCAAGATGATAATACCAGAATTCATCGGGCTCGCAATGTGAAAGAGTTGTTTAGGGAGGATGAGACATCATTTTCACACATGGATTGGCCACCACAGAGTCCAGATCTTAACCCCATTGAGAAACTTTGGGATGTGCTGGAGAAGACTTTGCACAGTGGTCACACTCTCCCATCATCAATACCAGATCTTGGTGAAAAAATGAATGCAACACTGGATGAAAATAAATCTTTTTGACATGGCAGAAGCTTATGGAAACAATGCCACAGTGCATGCGTGCTGTAATCAAAGCTAAAGGCGATCCAACTAAATATTAGAGCGTGTGACTTTTTTTTTTTTTTGGGTCAGGCAGTGTATTTCTATAATTTATTTAGCTCCAGAAATTCTAACCTGTCATTTGTTATTTTAATTGTTTTCAGTAAGATTTCTATTCTTGCAACAGTTCTGTAAGCATACACTCATATCTTGAGAACAGATGTACTTGTAGGTTCACAATTTGTACAGTGTGACAGTGAAACAAATAGTTTCATTTTTGGTGTACAGGAGGCATCTGTCTTGCCTAGTTATTTCGTGCTCAGTAAATCCCTGGTGTGTCTAAGTATTTTGCATTCTTTATCTTATTGTGATATTGTATTAAACCACAAAAAAAATATAATAATAATAATGCTGGTATAAAAGCCTTGTAATGTAAAATTCCCTGTAAGACTTTATCTTCTAAGTCTGTCTTTGCTGCATGTTAACTTGCACTGTCATTGAGGGCTCTGCTTTTGTTTTTTTATCCTGATTCTTATTTGTATTGCTGTACCTCCCTCGCCCTCCGTCTGCCTCAAATACAAGTATGTGTTGTTCTTTCAGATCCAGCGCAGCACATTGCACCCTCCTCCTACGGACCGGGACAAGCACAGAGTGAGGAGCATGTTGGAGTCCCTTGGTCAACAGACAGACAGTGCCATTCAGCCTGACAGCACCTAGTATCCTTCAGCTGATGTTTACTCTCACTTCTGCGCTGTACAAATCATATAGGCAGCCTGTGGAAAGATTTAAAAACATGTCTTTTCTGAAACAGCTCATAAACTCTCCTTTAAAGAACACAGTTCTATTGATTTTTTTCCCAAGCATTTTATTGAATTTCTGTGTTGTTACTTTCTTCTAATAGCTTTCAAGGTCTTTAATGTTTATGCCATGCAGACAGTACATGAAGGCAAAGTACATCTTTCATGCTGGATGACTTGAATTCGCACCCTCCCATGCATGATCCCAAACTCTGGTGTTTAGGCATGTTGGAAATGTCTCCATCTGCGTGTCTGATGTTACACTGAAAACAAGTAGATGATTCAGCCAGCAGTACTGTAGTTCAAACTGTCTAGTTACAACAGCACTTTTTTTATCTGCTTAATAAAAATTATTATTTGTTCATGCAGTTTAAATGTATAATATGCAGGATTTTCATAAAAAAATAGATTGATTCATCACAAATCACAAAGTAAATGCTTTTCATTCTACAAATATTTTAAAACAATGAGGTGGTGAATACCTCATCAGAATTAAAAGCTCACTGTCTATTTCACAATTTTCCTACCTTGTTTAAATAAGTAATGAAGAAATAGAAAACAGAAAAACTAAAAAGGTCCACAGTTATTTGTTCATTGACTGACTTCTTGTGGCTGGAGTTAGTATCTCACAATGATAACGAATTCTTAAAAAAAAAAAAATCCTACACCCAGACAAAGTTCCAGGTGCACCAATATAATTTTCTAATATGTAATATATATGATAATATAATAATGGCTCATAGCCAATATTTCCTTAAGTGTTCATTAATGATTGTTTTATCAACATCTTACTTTCCAAAAGAAACCAACCACCAAACCAACGCAATTGCCAGATAATAAAACAGAATCTACCCTCTTACTAACATAATATATAACTAAGTTTGTTTATAATCCTGTGTATTTTGCCTTTACTATTTGTTACGTTTAACATACAGGCTAATGAATGACTTGTAAAACTTATTTGTTATGTATTATGCTCAGGGCTTGACATTAGAACTAGCCAATTGGCCAAATGCTGGTAGATTTCCATTTTGGCTAGTAGGCACAAGTGTCAGTAGCCACTTTAACCGGTTGGATTTTATGTATGTATCTTAACTTTAGAGTTCCTTAATTACTTTTGCTATGTTTGAGTGAACACCTAATTTAGTACAGAGTAATTCATCATAATCTGAGCAAAAAACGTATTAAAATAGACCACATGCAAAAAGTTACGTAGACCTGTTTCCATATATTTGATAAATCCTGGTCTTGACGTTTGCTATAAAATGTGATAAAATACTGAAATAAACGTGAAGTAATAAAATTCTAGTAAAACCACTAATTGGCTAGTAACTTTTAAAAAGAACTTGCCACGGCGGCCAGGAAAAAGTTAATGTCAAGGCCTGATTGTGTTAATTGTTTTATTTTCTAAGCTAATGTTTATCATCATTTATTAAGTTTAAATAAATAACATATAAAAGCATAAACCTGGCAGCGAACACTTAGCAAAATCTCTCCATGTCGAGTTCATATAAATCAACAGAGTTCTCAATTACCAAAGAAGTGCAAATGTATTTGGTTGAAAACATGTGACTGTGGCAGTACCTTGAGAAGCGGAACGCACGCACCCCACGCTCGGGCTGTGTCCTCCACTAAACGCTCCGTGCAGAAACCACATCCTCCTCCTGTGTTGATTACCCGCTCGCTGTCATTCGTCCAGAGCGAGCCAGCCGGTGCGATCGTGGCACTGGCGGAGTGGAACACCGAGAGCCGCATGTAAATGAATACCTCCACCTCACTCTTGTTGTCACCTGACAGTCTTGGAGGGACAAATTGACTGTCCCGTCCGCGCACATCGCCAAGCTGACCCCCAGAACGTTTTGTGTGGAGGCTGAGAGGCTGAACGTAGCTACTTTGAAGGAGGGAACGCTGTCCGCCGATCGCCGCTGTTTCTCGCTACAACACCACGGTGAGTGATCCGCGAGTTTTGCGGCTTGACGTCCCGCTCTTTATCGCATGGGTCTTCCGGGCTGGCCGCTGGCTGGCACACATTCAACGGGGCATACAGCCGCGGTGACAGGCAGCATCGATTTGTCAAAGAGCAACGTTTGATCAGTGGATATAATTGGCATGGTACAATCTCCAAGCATTCGCCATATAAAAAAACCTTATATAAGTAATGGCCATACATTATTACGCATGTGATCTTATAGTTTATTAATAGTAATTACAGAAATCCTGATTTGAATAAGTAAATGAACTCCTAATTGCAAAGTGTGGCTTGTGTGAAGGTGGCAGGTGAGGGAGGAATCATGCAATTAATTAAGCAACGTGTAATTGATGGTCCACATGACAGTGTTTATTGAGATATAGCTATCAGCAGGAGAATTACGCATGTCCATGGCTCTGCTGAGCGTGAATGATGACAGAGGGAGAGCCTCACTTACAGAAGCACAGGGAGAGATGATGCTGGCAGCTCTTGAAGCTCAAACCCCCCACAGCAGGCTCTCAGCCCGAGGGAAATCTGGCTCTGCTGCTGCTCCACATCAAGGAGCCTCATCTGGGTATCTCCCCCCACCCAGGAGCTGCGATCACCTCAAGGGTCAGTTGCTGCCACTTGAAATGAATGTCACACAATTGGCTGCTTAATAGTGGAGTCCCGTTCCCACTCTTGATTGGGATTTGTTTTCCTAACCCTTGTCTCTTTGAATATGTGATGCGTGATTTCACACCTTATTGGAAGATATTACATGAGTGCCGATATGTTCACAGGTCTGTCCTATGATTAGTTATGGGAGCCTACTTCTATCTGATATCTTTCTCACAGGAAATCAACTTCTCTGCCACAGAAGATTGTCGCTGGCAGAGAAGACAATCTCCTCTGGCCAAATGATTTACAAGAGCTTACTCAGATTCAGCAAGAAATACAATGGTTTTAGACCTTCGAGCCACGCAAACACACCTTAAGCAACAACAAGTGACACCAAGAATCTGAATCAGAACACTCTTCCTCGTGAGCATTAGTGGGTCAGGAAAATAGGAGACCCAGTTAGTCAGGCAGCAGACAGCGCTTTAGTGGGATGTCCTGACGTGCCATAAAGGATACAGGACTGTTCACCTTGTTGCCTTCATGTCCAGAGGCAGAAATCACCACTTATTTGTCAAAGTTGTCATATCTCCTTTTCAGCTCAGCAGCAGCTTCAAGGGCTACATCGTATTAACATTTCTGTCAGCAAGTTGTTCTGCTGTGTGTAATGCATTGGATGGAATATCACAGAAAGCAAGAGCTTGTTTTTTCATTGTTTGGTTTTACCCTTTTCCAAGACCACCCTCTATAATGCACCCTGTGGCCGCATGTTCACACTTAATGGATGCATTTAGACTCATCTCTGTGCTGCCAGGCCACATTAGAGGTGACTGATCCACTCTTGATGTTCTTAATACATTACTGCCTAAAGTCAGTGCTATTTGCAAAAAAATGTGTCTAAAATTGTATTAGTGGTAATATGGCATTGGCAATAACCCTTTTACTCATATATGACTCATATGTCATCAAACCATGTCTAGCCGCTCCTGCAGTAAAGACGAGGCTTACTTTCTTTAGCTATTATTAAGAAATATGGAGGCTTTCGACCAGCACTTAAGGATATTTAGTGCTGCATTTTCTCAGAAGGCTGGGAAGCCACCCAAATGATGTTCCCAGAATGCACAAATTGGCCCTAATCGAACATTGTCTCCACTCAACTTGTGCTCAAAAACACTTGTTTTTGCTGACAGTGTAAAGAAGAAAAGTTTTATTTTTAACTAAGAGACTGTGAGGCCACAGGACACCACTTAGAGCTGAGGAAGTCACAGCTGTCAGGTAGAATCTGTGTAAATGTAGTTACCTTCTGCTGAAGTTGTAGAACAGAAAGATTGCCCTGATTTAGCACAATCACAGCTCTGTACATGTATACGGTGGTTTACAACTGCAAGTATTTTCACTCCCCTATAATTCACAAGATACTCAGGGGCTCTTATCCAGGTAAAATTAACCCACATGCTATTAAGACTCGCTTGCTTGCCTTTTTGATTTCAGAATTGTAAGTTGTGTATGTAAAGATTAATCCAGTGAGTTCAAACCCAATCCATGGGGCTCATTATCATCTTTCTCAGGATCACGCTACTCCTCTGTTTTGTACTTTGCCCTTTTTTTTTTAGTTTTAGCAGTGTATCTTAGCTGGAGTGGATAACATATTCACCAGAAAATCTGTTGTGTTCCGCAGATTCTCACTGGTCTTTCTGCTCCTTTTCTTGCTCTCCTACTTACCCTTTTGCCACAAGCCATGCCCTAATACCCTTCTGCATCCTGTCGATAGTGTAGTTGATGGAGTGCTTGCTAAATTATGCATGAATTATATGCATTTTTCCCCCCGTAGATTTTTCATTAACATTGTCTTCTGCCTCTAGTTACTAATGTTTTCCAACAAAATTAGCATTCATCAATTTTTTAGTTGATGAAAATCTATTTTTAGACTTTGTAGTTATCTTTTTCCACCCAGCCTTCCAACACATTAAAACCTCAGGGGGAAGGAAGTTGCAACTGAATAAAAATCCTGGTGAGGACCACAGCTAAGTAAAGGGCGATGGGGAAATTGGGAGCTAGACTGTAAAAACTGTTAGATTCCTCTAGGGATCATGCAAGTGCTAGACATCAGACATGTCTGATAAAAAGAGCATCTTTTCCCACCCTTTCAAACCACTAGCAAACCAATGTGAGGTCCTTATTGACCATTAACACACACATGTCTGTCTTTTAAATAGGGCAGGAAAACATGCAGTATGCAATGACTATACTCAATATTACTTTCTTTCAAAACTAATTATTTTGAATTCACATTGCTATAGTAAAAACAAGTCTATTTTCATTTGAAGTTTGGCTGTCAGCTGTTCCATCAAGTAGACTTGTTTCAGTCTACGTGTCCATTCTGTTTTTGTTGAAGGAGAGGGTTTCCTCCAATTCACAGTTCAAATTTTTTTTGCAATCAACAGAAGAATATGAAGTATGTATCTTTGGTCTTTATCAGATACATTTTCACAAGACGTTCCTAGAACAAAAAGCACTGGATCCATAGGGAGTTCAACATTCAGTATTTTTTTCTATCTCTGTTTTTATGTTCTGCCAGTATTGGTGTAGTACTGGGCAGTCCCAGAAGCTATTCGAGCGAACAAAATGGAGATACATTTTTTTAGAATTTGGAAATAACCAGTGGGGTTCTCGAGTATCTCATTTTTGTCTCCCAATCAAACTCCTTCCATAGGTTGCTATTGATACCTTTATGGCAGATCACACACACACACACACACACACACTCAATACCTGTAGGGTCTGCTTTAATTTTTTCCCACTCAACATGACTTTGAACATAGTACCTTATTTGTAGATATGAAACAGATCTTAGGGGTAGTGAACACTGGTTTTGTAATTGCGAGAAAGATTTAATTTCCTTCAGAAAGCTGGTTAAGTGTACACAGATCTTTACTCATCCATCTTTTAAATCCACTATCCCACACCAATGGCAGAAAGTCTATTTTACCAGCAATAAGCATGGCCCGTGTTATACTAATCGCACCGCCCAGCTTTTTCCTCACTAAGTCCCATATCTGTAGTAAATGTCTGGTCCACACATTCTTTATTTTATTTTTTTACAAAGTTTTTCAATTAGGAAGGACAAAACCAATAAACCGACCCCTGACATTGAATTCTGTTCTATCAGAACCAAGCCCGCCTCCTAGTCATTATAAATCCACTGAGATATAGCAGTTAATTAAGCGACCCAGTAACAATATTTAAGGTTCGGCAGATAGGCCCCGCCTCTAACTTTTGGAGAGCACAGTACTTTTAGTCTGACTTTCGGTCTTTTATTTTGCTATATGAACTTAGATATTATTTTGTCTTGCTAAGTAAATGTAGACATGGGGACCCAAATAGGCAAGGCAATTGCTGGGTTTCAGATGATGTCACAACATTCTATAGACATATAGCATTTAATAGAAATAGGGGGCAGGCAAAATCTGTATAATTAATATGCAGATTTTTAAGTGTGGATGGGTACATATATCAAGATTATGGACTTTATCACTAATATAAATGATCAGAATCAACATTTCAGAATGTTATTTTGGATATTTCTCATGAAAATACCATATAACTTATATAGGAAAACTGACTCCTGCCCCCCATCTGAGAGTGTGACATCATCACATTCTAGAATGTGAAAACAACCAATTGTTGATATTGCAATAATACATTTGTGTTATGGTGTACAACCCTACTAACATATTGCAATAGTATCCCTGGAGAGAAAACATTAAAAAGAAAAACAATTTTATCAATAACAATCAAAATCTGCTAGCTTAAGAATGCTATAATATAGGTATAGTTCTTGATAATACATTGTTTCTTTCAAATTGGGTTCAAAATGTGCTACAGGCTTTTCCATTAGTTAGCACTTGCCAAATGGTAAAATACTCCAGCCACCAGGGAAGTCGGACCCTTCAGGGCCTTGATTACAGAGCACGACTATTGAATTGTTGCATGCATCTTTGTAATCTGCGTTTCTGTTATGGCTGCCATTTGCTTACCACATCTGACACATTTTTATTAACACCTATATTTATGCATTCATCTTCTACCACTTCTCCCATTACGGGGTGTGATAGCTGGAGCTA
This sequence comes from Bostrychus sinensis, assembly GCA_020698575.1. NCBI lineage: Eukaryota > Metazoa > Chordata > Actinopteri > Gobiiformes > Eleotridae > Bostrychus > Bostrychus sinensis. The sequence goes on along the minus strand of CM036253.1, from coordinate 26,305,996 downwards.
TTTTGGGCCTGAAACAGCATGCACTGTGGACAATAGCCAGTTAATCACAGAGCTAACATTGACAGACAGCCATTCACTCTCACATTCTTTCACTTTAGATGCTGTAGATTCACCGCTTCACCTTTACCTATTTGGAGATTGAGTGTACCAACTGCACATTGTATAGTGACCATGTAACTATTTCAAATCAACTGTACCCTGTAGTGACTGTTTCATTACGCATAATTTTAAATAAGAGTCTGTCACTCCATAACCTAATAGCAAAACTGCTTTAGTATTTGAAAGTTTAACCAAATCCCATGTTGCTTTTCCTTTTTCAGAAGAGTGCCTCTCTGCCTCCCCCTGCTGACCATGCAGAGTGTTGTGGCAGTGCTCCTGGCTCTTGCCGCTGCTGCCTTCAGTTCAGTGGACACAGACATGCACAGACCGAGACACGACTCCAACCTAGAGATCTGTATCCTTTCCATGTTACTCAATTCATAAGTTCATGTCTGCAAGCGTGTGTGCAAGCCTGCAAGGATCGGGTAAAGCACACTCATGAATATTTGACAGATAACTATGTAAGCTGTGCCCATCTGGGCACTATGTTATCCTCCTGACCTCATGCTGTCAGACAAGCGGCTGTTCGAGACGAAAAGGAAAGACCAGCTGAATGCACTCAAGAATCTGGTGGAGCTAAATGACATCAACCAGCAGTACAAGATTATTGACATCATGCTCAAGGGGCTATTCAAGGTACGGTGTCTCATGGCCAGAAGTAGCATCCAGGCCATTATTTGTAAGAACAGAGCCTTCATGTTCCTCTGCTAATAAAATTACCTAATTTATTATCTTAACAGAAAAGTAGGACTTCAAATCTTATCACTGCATTTGTCAATTTCATCTTCTTTCTTTTACAGTCTTTACCTTGTTAGTTTATAGTGCACATAATTTCCCCTCAGGACAGATATCTATGCATCTGCTTTTCAAGGACAGGCAAAGTACTCTGTCAGCATTCTTTTCCACTGGATGTAAGTGAGCTAGGGTGTTTAACGCTGTTCCTGTGTATACCACTCCAAGGAACGCAGCAGAATATCAGTTCAATAGTAAATTGTGGCATTGTGACTGCTCTGGAAGTATTTCCCTGACTGCAGTGATTTGACTTGATGCAATGTGTCGGCAAATTTGGAAATAAGTTTCTATGTATCATGTATGACTTGAGAAACCACTTCTTTTCTAAAACGTCAGAAATAATCTCATAATGCCTCATCATATTTTATAGGGTTGTTAGATGGTAGAAGTCATCATTATCAGACTAAATGTGCAGCTTCATTTCTCCAACAAATATCCATTATCAATGATGTTCATATTGCGTTTCTGAAATAATGCAACACATCATTAGGCATAATAATTGTGTCGTGTCGCTGGTTTTCATAATTGTAAAAAGCCGTAGTTGTGATCAGGATTATAATTACTTCCACCCCGAGAGGGTTATGTTGGTTGCCTTTTAGCACCATATTTCAGAAAGCTATGGTTAGATTTTGATGACAATTTTGGAAAGGTGAGTAATGGATCAAGACTGATCTTGGCGTTAATTCAGAAGATTTTACAAGATGGAACTGTAATGCCATTGCGGAGGTCTACGCTCTTCAAGTGCATATCCATATTGAATATTCACACAGTGGCAGGAACTCAAATCAAAGTGACTGTTGCCTTATCTAAATCTAGCCAGTCATACCCACTACTGTCTAAAATAAAAAGACTTCTTTTCATAGCATTTTCCTTTTGGTAGATATGATGTCTGACCAATCATAGATGTACAACCACAATGGGTGGGCTTTATATGGTACTTTGTTTGTTTGGATAGACAGGGTATTCTGTATGGATTCTGTATGGATGGAGTGCCAGGCTACTAACCAGGCTAATTCTTTGTAAAAAAAAAAAATAGAAAAATAATTAAAACACCTGCCCAGGCTAATAATAAGTAAGGCCACAACAACTAAACAGATTAATCACTTATCAATCATAATCGTTAGTTGCAAACCTAATAATAAGTGGAAACTAAAGAAATATGATATAGAAATACAATTCAACCGCTAACAGGTATCATAAAAGATTAATTCACCTCTAGTGACCATGATTTGTTGTACTAGCTAGGAATTTATGCCCCTTGAAAACTTGGTACTGGGTTATATGGATTTTCTCATTGTTGGAGCGCAGCCCCTATAGTATTACATGAAAAATGACTTGCTTGATCACTTCATTGTGTTGTATAACCTTGAGCGCTCATCCTTAGTAGTGCAAAAATGCAAATGTATTGTTATTGTACTTTAAAGTTATGTTGCAATACCCATTATGCCGCCCTATTTATCTTGATTTAATGTGACATAAAATAAATTCTACATAATTCAGTATACTGTACATTTCTGTCCTTTAGGTGTTGGAAGACTCACGACAAGTGCTTGTAGCAGCCAACATGCAGCCAGACGACCCCTTCCCCATGGATGACAAGATCAAAGAAGGTCTGATACATTTTTATACCTGGGCTATTTTATAGCCGTTTCATGTTCTTCTTATATAAGGCACCCGCCACACTCTCCAGTATTTGACATTCTCACCTCTTGTGCCACCTCTGATTGTTTTTTGTCTGTTCCTCTGCCTGCTATCTCAAAAACCACAACCTCTCTTATTGTGCCAGACAATAAAATCCCCTTTTTCTACAGCCTACTCCCATGTGGTGGAGAATACCGCCTTCTTTGGTGATGTAGCATTGCGATTCCCACGTATCGTCCACCACTACTATGACCGCAACACTGACTGGGGTGGCCTCCTGCGATGGGGACTAAATTTCTGTAACCAGACGGGTGTTTTTACCGGAGGAGCCCACCAGCATGTCCTGACACTCGTAAGGCCTCTTCACTACTATTAACCCTGCATTTCAGTGGCAGCTACTTGTTTTGCTGTTGTCTGAAGCAAATGGAGAATCTTTTAAATGTATAAAACATCAATGGCATTTTCAACTACAACATGACTGGTAACAAATAATTTGCAGTGAAGAAGTCAAAGTCTTTCTAATAAAATTTTACTCATAGTCTTATAGCTTTATGGTGATATAGGCTGCAAAATATTCCACACATTTATTTTATTGTAATATCACTGTTTGCCATATTTGTAGTGCAAATTAAAAAAATGTATACGTCAGTATATGTCAGTCCTGGTTTAAAATTTTAGTTACTAGCACACTTATTCAGTTTTTGCCTGCATTGGTTTGTTTGCGAGAAACTTCAAAAGGTAATGGTTGGATTTGGACTGTACTCTTGCGAAGATAGGCATTTATCCCTGGTTTGAGTCTACACAAACCCTGTGTCTTGGCAGAGGTCTGTGCTTCCTAAGAGTGCTTCTGGTTTAGACTTTGTTTGATATGGGTTTAGCTGAAGCTTTGATGAGTAGAAGTCAGTAAAATTAATATTTCAGTGGTTGTTTCAATGTGTCAGTAAGGGTTTGTCACAAATGACATTGGCTATTCTTTTGCTGGTAATACCTAAAATATTGAGACAGTGCACAGCATAAGGCGCAAGAGGATGATAGTGAAGTGAGGACAGCACATGAGTCATGTAGATTTGCACACTGCGTAGTATAAAGATATTATCCATTCTCGCTGACACCTAACATCATTTGGTTATAGCTGAAATATTGTCATCAGTGGTGACTGATGAATGGCGGCCTTTTGAATTTTAATGAGCAAAGTATTTGGAGTTTTGCTTATTGTGTGGGTTAATGAACTAAACTCTTGCAGGATTAATCTGTGACCTTAGCAATGTGCCAAGAGGATTATACAGTGGATTAATTCAAACTAACGGCAGCTGCATTTAATGTGCACACAGCCCTCACTTTGGACTCAATAAGCCCACTTTCAGTTTTTGATCATCTCCTCTCGATTTCACTCAAGTTGTTTCCAAAGGCTTTTTAGCTGTAGAATAACAGAAGTGACGGCATCTCATTTTTATTCCTTTGAAGAAACAATATTATGCCCCCCTCTGTGACTTTCCCTCTTTGATTTGTCTGCTCTTCTTATCCTGTAGATGTCACAGGAATTGGGAATAACAGAAAAATCTCCAGACTTCATGAACCCATACCGGACAGAGAGAGATGATGTAAGTAAACTGCATTTACCATATTAACGTTTTAGTCTACATTATCATCTAAAGCAGTGGTTCTCAAACCTTTCACTATGAAAATATTTGGCTTTCCAAGTACCACCTTTGTTTAAAATTGGCCTAAATCAGGATTTAACCATGTCTAAACCAAGATTTAAAATAGTGGTTTGATCTTAAGCGTACCAGGACAAAGCTGGGCCTAAACCAGAACAAAAGCAGGACTAAGCCCTGAAGAACTAGAGCAGGACTAAAACAGGACAAAATCAAGATTTAACCCAGGGCTAAATCTTGACTAAAATTGAACTAAATCACTGTAATTATTTATTTAATGGTACTGTAAGCAGCATGCGCTAATACTCGTTTGAAAACAGTACTGCAGTCTGCAGATTGGATGATCAGCAATCCAGGGCTTTAGAACCAAAACAAAAAATGTAAACAAAAACAACTTGGCCATTATGTAAAATATATTTTTAATTGTTAATAAATCAACTGTACCATTGTTATCAGTACAACTAATATTTGATTTAAACATGTTTACCTCCTATCTTGGGAAACGTGGCTAATTTTTATGAAATATAAAAAAATATGTACTGCTCATAGGACCTTTACTGGTTTTCATCTTAATAAATTCCATACGCCCCTGAGTACCATTAGAAAAAGACTGTGTATCACCACAGTTTTCCACAGTTTGAGAACCACTCATGGTTTAGTCCTTGTTTAGGCACAGTTTAGGCCTAATTTTTTTATGCATTTTTTCTATGTTAATTTTACTCTTTGGTGTAGTCCTGGTTTAGACTTTTTTGGTCAAGTTTAGTCTGGTTTAGTCAAAACCTCGTTTTAAAACTGGTTTAGTCCTGATTTAGACTTGGTTTATCCTGGTTAAGTTCCATTTTCGTCAGTTATAGATGGTAGTTCTAAAGCCAAATATTGATAATTACTTGCATAAAAAGTACATTTACTTTCCAGTAAAAAATAACTAAAGCATAATTTATCTATGGCCAAAAGAGCTTTAAAAAGGTGGAACAGACCTGGATGTTTGTCACAATTTTTCTGGATTTTCAAATATGGGTCAAATAAAAAAAGTTTGTACTGAAGTCTTCACAGAAGAATAACTGTCTGACTGTGCTTTAGGTGCTTCACACGGCTGAAGCTTTCCAGAAAATCCTCAGAGAAGAGGAAAAGAGGAGACGGAAGGAAGAGAAGAGGAAAGAAATCAGGAAAGGCCCCCGCATCTCGCGCTCCCGCTCTGAGCTATAGCGTTACAGCACACTTGGTGTTAGTGAAAAGCCCAGGACGGAGTAAATGCACAGTCCACAAGAGCTGGTTTAACACACAGACTCTAATGACAGTGCAGAAGAGGGAAGCTGTCATCACTTGTACAAAAGCCAGGTGCTCTGTTCAAAACTGAAGAGGAACTCTCAATGTGACACAAAAAGAGGAAAAGTGGGAGCTGGGGTTAGTCATTTGGACAAAAGCCTGAATTTCTGAACTCCCACTATCATTTCTAATTGGAGAATCAAACTGGAGCCGCCCACAGCACATCAGTGGAAAAGGAGCTAAAGAGGGAACCTCGTTTTTGATAGATTCCATAAATGTGCTTTTGAACATGAATCATTTTAGTATAATAAATTTGCGTCTGAATTTTGCAAATTGCATTTTGAGTCTAGTCTAAAAATTAATGTGTCCTATATCGATATGCTTCAGAGACTTGTGGTTGCCCGTCATATTTGAACTGAGCTTATTAAAAGCTTTTGTGGGTTCATTTGATAATGTAATGTTATTTTCTATTTTAAGTTGGCATTAGATGGATGTTGGTGGATTGACAAATGTACTCAGTGGTTCCTAAAAAGAAGAATATATTATATGTTTATTAGTTTTATTTTCAAAAATGTCTGCTTAAATTTACAAATTGTATGTGAAATTGGCTAAATCTGGAGTGTATGTATACATTGTAATATTCCAAATTACTTGATAAGTTTCCAAATAATACATTTTTGTGAATTTTCTGTCTTCAGTTGTTTACTTAATTATAGAAATTATTATTGCAGAAAATGATCTATTTAAGTCAAACTTGTGTAGCTTTTAGAAATAAAATGACTGTTATAAGATGATATGCATATTGGGAGAAAGAGAGATTGCTGCATAATGAACAAGCCATTTTGTTATCAGATTTACTGAAATAAAGATACTCTCCTAGGTTCAAGTACAGTGAATGTGTTGGGAGTGCCTCACGACCATAAAAATAGTGAACAATGAAAAATTCCGTTTTGGTCACAGTGGAGCACAGTTGCCAACAGAGGGCAGACAGTCCCACTAAACCACTTTATTTGGTCTGTTTTTAGCTCTTCAAAGTTTGAGCAGGGACATTTTGGGCTTTTATAGTTAACGAATGGAGTGAAAAGGTTAAATCTATGTAAGAAGTCACTTTGAAAAGTGAATGCGGGAAATGTCTGCTGAAGGAGACCGTGGTAATGTATCGGTTTTTTTTTCTGTTTTCATTTTCTTTCCATAATAGCAACATGCTAAAGCTAAACGCTAACCTCAGATCAAGTTAAATATGTCTGTTGGTTTATGTTTCATTTGTAAGTGCGCTGGCTCTAAATAGCAATTTTGTTAAATGCGTTGTCTGTTTCTTATTGCGTATAGATAAATGAGTGCATTATATGCCTAAGGTCGCCTTCTGCTTACGGTGTAGGTTATTTGTGTATGTGAATTATTTAGAAACAACAGTGAACATTCTGGAGAGTGGTAGTAAGAGAATACAGGGTTAGGGTTGCGCTTCTTTGTTACCGTGAATGTGTGGTGGGCTGTGTCACAATTAAAGTCTGATTCTCTTTTCCAGTTTTTTCCTTGGAGGATGCTGTGGCACCTGATCTCATTGAGGTCGACAAAGAAGATGAAACCAGCTGGAGCGACAACCTCAGGCTGGTTCTCATTGGAAAGACTGGATCTGGCAAAAGTGCTTCTGGAAACACCATCTTGGGCCGTAGACAGTTTGTGTCTCAGGTCAGTGCCAGCTCTGTCACACAGGCGTGTGAGCAGGCCAGCGCTGAGCTATCTGACGAAGAGGAGGACCTCAGTCCTGTCAAGCTGAAGAGGAAAATGGGGAGGGTGAGAAGAGTCCAGGTGGTGGATATGCCCGGTTTTGGGGACACTCACCTCAGTGAAGAGCAGATTTACACTGAGATAGCCAAATGTGTGTCCCTCTCTGCTCCTGGCCCTCATGCTTTCCTCTTGGTAGTCCCTATTGGTCGATACACAGACTGTGAGAACCAGGCTGCCAATGAAGTAGCCAAGATCTTTGGAGAAGATGCACTCCATCACCACACTGTTGTTCTTTTTACCAGAGGTGATGACTTAGAAGGAGTGGAGATTGACAAGTACTTGAACGACACAGCACCCGCAAGGCTTAAAGCTCTGGTTGACAGGTGCAGAGGAAGGTACCATGTGTTAAACAACAGAGAGCCGGGTAACAGAGCACAGGTTAAAGAACTCCTAATGAAGGTTGGCAAGATGCAGCGTGATAGAGGATTTTATACAAATGCAATGTTTCTTTATGCAGAGGATGCTATTAGTCAGGAGGAGAAAAGGATGTTAAAAGAGAGAGGCCAAGCAGAGGGGGAGGAACAGGGAAATGTTGTGATGGGAGAAGAGGCTACATTAGCCAAAAGACAGAAGTGTGATGTTCAGTGTAAAGGTGCTGGCAATACTGCAGGTGGATTAATTAGGCTTAGAAAGAGGCTTCTGGAGGAAGAGAATAAGGTGGATGTTAGAGTGGAACAATGGACTGAGGAGGGCAGAAATGGTGCCTTCAGGTTTTTGAGAGACAGGCATAAAGATCAAAGACAGTCAGTACGCTCTAATTTAGCACGAATAAGAAGAGAGGCTGCTCTCTCTCCAAAGGTTTTAGAGAGAGTTAAGATCCTTGTTGCTGCTGGAGCTACAGGCCTGGCAGTCGGGGCAGTGTTTGGAGCTGCTGCCCCTTTAGCAGCTGCAGCTGGGGCTTCTCTTGTGGGCAGCTCAGTTGGTTTAGCTGCTGGTCAGCTAGCTGGCATTTCGGCAGCAGGAGGTGCAAGTGGAAAAGCTGTGGGGGCCATAGTGGCAGCAGCCTCAGGGAAAACTGCTGTTGCTCTGGGGGCAGCAACAGGCGGACTTTTGGGTGGGTCTGTCGGAGCCATTGCTGGGGCAGAGGCTGTCAGTCCTGGGGAGGGGGCTCATGAGGCTCTGAGGCAGGTTAGTATACTTGGGGCGTCTGCAGTGGGAGTGGCAGCAGGTTTTGGCAGTGCTTTAGGCGCTGGCGCTGCTTTGGGTGTAGCTCTAGAGGCAGGGAGAACTGCAGCCATTGGTGGAGCAGACTCAGCTGTTGGTGCAGGGGCAGGATTAGCCAATGCATCAGTCACCCAGGCTGGTTTAGCAGGGCAACAGGCTGTGCTTCAGAGTGCAGCAGCTTTAGTTCAGGACATGACTGCTAATGTCCCAGCCATGAGTCAGTCCACTGGGGCAGTAGGTGTGTTAGCAGAGCCCAGTGTATCCTCAGTGGTCAGCAGAGTTGTCTCAGATCCCTGCACCACTATTTCAGTGACCACTCGAATCATAAACGCCATTGCTGACATCAGTAAAGCAGCAGCAGGCATTGCCCTGGCTGGTGGTCTGGCCGTAAAGGTGGTCAAGGAAAAAGTCAGATGTGGCACAGGAACAAGTGAGGGCAATTACACAGAGAAATCATCTTATGAGATTCACTGGAACAAATAGTTAGTTTAAAACATCTGTATACTGTGTGTATAGTCATAAAATAATAAAATCACACTTTTTCTGTATCAACATTTGTGGTTGAGAAGTAAAACATTATTCTGTAGTTATGTAAAATCCCACAAAAAATCAGTGGTGGGATGTAATGAAGTAAAATGATTTAGTTACTTTAATTAAGTACAATTTTCATCTATAATTTATTTGAGTCATTTTTAAAAGGGGTACTTTTACTTTACTACATTTTAGAGCAAATATCTGTACTTTTGATTCCACTACATTTCTGAGTTGGGTTGAAGTACAAAGTATTTTAAGTTTTGGTTTAAAATCATGTGTTTTTGCCCTCATTGTAGACACACAGTACTTAAATATAACAGATGCCGTAAAGACTTCTTTAGAAACATCAGAATAATCAAGACCTCACCAACAGATTCACTCTCTTCTACTGCACCAGTTTTTTTTTTTTTTTTTTTTCTTCTCCAGTAAAATCTCTTACATTTAACAGATTATTGAGCTGTTGAACTTTTACTTTTCTACCTACAAGTACATTTGAAATGCAGTACTTTTATACTTTTGCTCAAGTAGAAATTTTAAGGTGATACTCTTACTTTGGTAAATGTTTGCTTCTTTTATCTGTACTTTTACTGAAGTATAGAAATTGAGTACTTCTTCCACCACTGTAAAAATAACATTGCACATTTTATATCAGTCTGAAAATATACACTGTACAGATCACTGGCTATGGGTTGATTTATTACTCAGTGAAAAGCATTGTGGTTTTATTTCTTTTGCATTGTGTGGTGTAATTGACAATACCTTTTAGTGTGACTGCTAGTTTATTAGATATTTTGTCACATTGCAGTGTTTATCTAATTGCACATACATGCTTTTCTTTTCTTTCTAACTATTAGGCATAATCTTCGAGTAATATGGAATAGGGGCATATGAAATTATTTATATTTTACAGTTTTGAAGGTTTTAACAAGTTGAAACTTTTGAATATTACTTATGAGACCATGAAACAATACGTTTGACTTTACGATGTAGCTGTTTTCTTGAATCTTAATTGTATTCTTGTTTTGTGATTTACATTCATTAAATTGTCTCTAAGTCAAATATCTTACAGTGCCAGTTCTGTATAGTAATAATAATAATAATTTAAAGAAACGTTTTAACTAGTAGCTTTATATTATGGCAATTGGAGTACTGTAATTAATTATAGAAAACGAATATTTGCATGTCTTCAATGTTATTGTCCGGTGTACCTACAGTAGGCGCAGAATTTGTCTCCTGGGCTTCACTTCTTTTTATAAAGATAGGGGGCGCGGTTTATTCAAATAGAACAGCAGCTTGCGATGGTTGACGTACGATCAGACCACGGCAGATACCGCTCGCTGATTGGTCAGTAGTGACTGGTCTCATGACAACAACAGGTAGCTCTTGACCAATCAGAGCTCACTTTGGGTCACCCAGTCTGTTTGTGAATGACGTAATAAGCGTAAAACAAGATGGCGTCGTGTTAAACATATATCCGTGTGATTGAGTTTATCGCTATACAGGCGGCCTCTTTCGAGGTGCAGGTTTTGTATTTCGGTTTATCCGGAGAACAATAAACGCGCAGCAGTGACAACTGTGTTTTGGGTGTTCGGCTACGCCTCCTGACCGTGCGCGGATACTGTTTCTATTCCCCTCGGGTGATAACCGGGGAGGCGAGCCGCTGGCAGGATGGACGGTGGACAGTACATACCGTCTATGGAGAGTATGGACCCGACTTTGGCCGAATTAGGTGATGAGTTCACCATGGGAGATATAGACGGTGAGTGCCCTTATTTTTATTATGTACCATTAGGTTCTTTGCGCAGCATAGGCTTATTTCCGCTCTGTCTAAATGATTTGCCACTGCTCATCCGCTGAGCGGAAGATCCTCAGACTGTGTACAGTAGACTATAACATTTCTGCATGGATGTAGTTCATTTGAAACGTGCACCAGTACAGAATATAAACCTCAGATTGTGTTTCGTGTGCCTTCTTTGTTCAGTATGTTTTCTTGTTAGTCACAACGTGAAACCTCTAATGGAAAAGTGCTTTTATTTAAGCCAACATTGGTACTAATCACATAGCAAAATAATAAATAGGAGGCAAATGGCCTCATCACATAGTAACCACAGGGTAATTGATTAATATTAACTGTTATGTTAATGTGCACATTAAGTCTTAGTTTTGTGAACATTCCGTCTTTTCTTTGCAAACAAGCACTCAGTGAATAAACAGCATCCTCGCCCCTAGCTGTTATGAAAACAAGTGTCACTTTTGGTCCAGCGCCTGTCAGCTCACAGCCACCAGATTTCTGTTAGGGTTGAAATGTACTAATACAGATACTGGTACAGATTGATCATCAGTGATGAGAGTAGAGGATGACTGTAGTTTTAGGACTCACTGACACAACAGCAACAATGCATGCAGCACAACTAGTCTAAACAGAATGATGAAACAGATCTAAAACTCTTGGGAAATTTTAAGAAATTTAAAGACTTGCTGGTGAGATTTTAAGTTGTTTCACATTTATAGTTAATGGAACCACAACAACATGATTGGGAAGAATCATATTAAGCTGCTGACTCTTTCATACAACCATATAAAATATTGCTATATGTATCCTCTGGGGTGGAATAAGGCCCCATGTACTTGACCCGGTACTCATGTAGAGCATTGTCCCTCAGCCAGTTATCCCTAGGCTGCTGTGGCCCCTGGTTATGCAACCTATTTTCTTTGCTCTGAGCCGAGGAAGCCATCCCTCTTTGATTGATTGGGCTTTTGTGTAAGCTTCTTGTCTAAAGCCCTGGGGTGTACGAAAGGGGTTTGTCTCTGATGTACACTGCCCGCCTCATTTGAAGGTGTGCATGCACTGTCTGCTCAATCTGCTGAGGTAATACATTAAATTAAAAGTGTCAGTTATATTACATGAAACTGCATCCTGGTATATGTGTGGAACAATGAAGCTCTAAAGTTTTGACCTCAGTATTTTGCCATTACCACTGTTTGGTTCAGTCAGTCTGCTTTTTTTCTTTGTATACCTCTGTCTGAATTAATATTAGCATCCTTAATCTATTCACCGAATGTTAGGTGAAGGAATACTATTATTTGTTAAAAGAAGAAAAGTAGCCTCAAACACATTATAATGATATATGATGACTTTTAAAGTAAAATCTTGTGGTTGTTGTTGGAGCTCCATAGACAGTAATGGAATTCACACCTGTGCTTCCACTATTTTATATTTATTTAATCAATATAACTAAGCTACAATTTCCATTTTTTTTGTTATTGCAGTATTGAATCTCTTATTTGGGAATTCCCCATCATGACAGAAATTGTAAAATCTAAATATATTGGCCTAACCATAGCTAATCTTTAACTGTGAAAGTCATTTTAAAGAAGTTGTTCTCAACAACTGGTCTGATTGCAGAATTTTTTCAGGATCAATTTTATCTGATAATTTTATTGAGTCATACATTGAAAGCAAATTTATTTTTCAAATTGAGTAAAACCTTTATTGCATGTCATGTATTTAAAAAGAAATCTCTTTCATAATGTAATTAAAATAAGATAAACATTGAAACTATGGTATATTTAACCTCCCAAGCCAGTATTTGGGAACCGTTGGTATGAAGCATTTCATATCCATGTTAGATCTGGTTTTACGTAGTATTAGTAAAAATTCAAATTTCATTGGTCAAATTGTTGTCGTTGTATGCATGCAACACAATAACCACCCATTGCCTGATTTTTATATTGTGTTTCTAAACATGTCTTTAAGTATACAAGTAATTGATTAGGACATGGTGATATATCTATATGGTGATAGTATACACTAATATATCTATTCTTCACACAGAGCTATCTTTATCTTTACACGTTTTTCACCTTGCTTCCATGACCCTCTGTAGTTACTTCAAGGCTAAATGTTTGAAGGCCTTTGGCTTCATACGCAATCTACTCACTGTGTACTTGCCAGAACAGTAGCTGGTCCTGCAGAGTTTCAAGGCCAGGCTATGAATTTTGCATGCACTTACTCTTGTCTTATCTGTGTCGCTATTTACACGTTCATATCAACCTTACACTTTTCTGTCATTCAAGGACATTTAGGTAGATGGTACCATGCTATGTGTTTGAGCCCTTGAATATTTTTAAGTGCAATTTCAGTGTAGAATAAGGCAAGTGTTTGTGATGGTTAAGGTTACTGACATATAATAACCATCCTTATTTATACTGCTCTTCAGGGTGCACCACAGTATTCTAGGAAACATTTTCTAAGCTCCATCATATTTATTGCATCCTTATTTATTATTATTGTAATTTTATCAGATACATTATCCATGTATCCATTAATGGATACATCTACATTATCCGTGTATCCATTATCTATTGTATAGCCAGTAATAGTAATTGTCTTATAATTCATTTCTACATTTGGCCTAGTTTAGGATTTTGGTTCTGGCTTCGATGTGATTTAAACCTGGTTTAACCTTAATTGAGTCTTACATTTTGCCCATGTCCTTCATTTAGACCTGGTTTAGTCCTAGATTTAGTGCTATTCTGTCCAAATCATTGTATTTATTTTCTCTGTTTTTTATTACACTAAAGGTGGCATTTTGTTATGTTGTTATGTGGCATGTTATTCGCTACACTCATCATTGCTTGGTTTTCTGAATTGATATTGAAAAGATTAAAAAATTGAACAAAACTATTCTGAATCAAATATATATTCTTAGCCATCAAATTGTATTGAATCCATTTAAATTATATTAATTCAGTTTTCCCACACTACTCTTAGCTTGCCAATTTATTACACATTTACACAGAATTGTATTTTTTGTGTGTCATGCACTTTAAATCATTTGGTACAAGAAAGAGAGGGAATCCTACACAGTTGTGTATTGTTTTGTCTGTTTATACTATGTTTCTTTTTGTTTGAACTTTTTTTGCCCCATTCTTCTGTGCACAAGCACTTATCTTTGTCTTATCACATGCACTGTATTTGATCACTTACACAGTACTACCGTCCACTTGAATCAAATCAAATAAAGAAAAATTAATTCTGAATTGACTTGTGACCCCAAGAATTGTAATTGTGCAGCCCTAATGCACACATAATTTTAGTATATAGGGAGAATTGTAATATGTACTCAAGACCACCACTGGTTAACCATAATAATCCTATGATTTTTATTTTTTTATCTATATGTATATATATATATATATATATATATATATATATCCAGAGATGCTGCAGTTTGTCAGCAACCAGGTCGGGGACTTCCCAGATCTTTTTGAGGACCAGATAAACCAGGCAGCTTCTCTACAGAGCACCAACGCCACGCAAAGACCGGCACTTCAGACCCCCCAGCCCATTCAGACCCCCCAGACCTCTGCTCCCATGGCCTACCAGAACTCTACTACAAGCCTGACACCGGCCCACACCCTGTCACCCCAGTCTCTCCCCTTGACTCCTCCCCTCACCCCCGCCCAGACCCCCTCCCCTGCTACGGTGGTCTCATTGGGACAACAGGTGACACGCAGCCCACCCCTCCTTCAGCCGAGGCCTCCAGCAGTCCAACAAATCCAGCCTCAGCTCCAGCAAATGGCCCAGTCCACCATCCAGGTATTAATGAGAATCGTGAACTGTAATACCAACACTACTTCTGGTTTGCGCTATTTCAGTAACTTGTCACTACCATCATAAAATCATTCTGTTGACCTATAAATTTTGGCTGAGAGAGAGCCAAACTAGACTGTCCTCTTTAGTCAGTGTTGTTTTTATAATTGCAGATGCACACACAGGGTATCCCAGTACAGACCCAGAGCTTCCCTGTGCATACTTTGGTGCAAACCCACACTCAGACGCCCATGCCCATCCAGACACAGGCCTCTCAGACTGTTATGATAGCATCCAACGGAGGACAGTCCAGATTCTTCCAGAACCCAGTCATCTGCCACCAGAGTCCTGCAACTGGCTTTCAAGGTAAATAACTTATCATTACAGACAATACAAAAGGATGTATTTATTTGTTGCTGTTTTTGATATACAGTAATAATTTCTGAGATGTTGTTATTTTTCTCTAGTCCTCCAACCACAAATGCAGAGCATTGTAACATCACCACAGCTTCAACCAGTGACCATTCAGCACCAGCGAGTCCTCACCCCAACAGGACAAACAATACAGACCCTCTCTACAGCACCTATGCAACAGCAGGTGCAACAAGTGCAACAAGTACCAGTGGGTAACCTCACTCATGATTTTAATATTTATTGTACTTTTTTGTTGTTATCATTGTTTTGTTTTTAGGTCCTAGTGCAGCAGCCCCAGATTCTAAAAACAGACTCACTGGTGCTTACAACACTCAAACCAGATGGGACACAGGTGCTATCGACCATGCAGAGCCCCGCAGGGATCACTACTTTAACTACACCCATCCAGAACACAGCTCTGCAAGTCCCGGTAAATACCTGCAATTACAATTTACTTACAGGGACTATTTGAAGGTTTGACATTCGAAGTCTCCAGGGTATCAAGTCAACAAAACAATCCCCAGTTAGTGTCTATTAAATAGGCAACTGAAATAACAGCTGTCTACTTGGTGAAAATACAAGGCCTAGATAGATTATACATTAGTTAGTGGTTAGTTTTAATTGTGAGGTGAGCAAATATTTCAATACTCCCATCTAGTGACAGAAGTGGCATTATGTAGTAGTATATTTAGGCGATTTTTCTTTTTTGTTTTGTTTTTTGTTTTTGACAATTAAATTGACTAATTAAAATGAATGCCACTGATTCCCTGTGGTGACCCCCATAATGGAGCAGCCAAAAGAAAAAAATTTAATCACGTAATGTCCTATTTACACAAAAACAAGACCTTAAGAAGCCATTATTTGCAAGAATGGTAATAGACAAAAATGACCAATTACTTTCTTGTATAGAAGTCAATACAGGAAATGCAAAGTTAGGGACCTTTGTATTGGCTGATTAGCTTACACATCTTGTCTATATTGTATCATAAGTGGCTGTCATTCCCTGATTTGGTACCTGATTTGGCTGAAAATTTGATATGCCCTTGCCCAGATTGCACATACGCTGAAGTTGCGTATATATTTAACAATACTGTTAAATACTATATGCTCAATCAAACTTTTTTTTCTTTGATGATCACAATAGGAATGCACTTTTACATGACTCTTTCTAAGAATAAACTTCATGAAACATGCCACATCAACATAGTTCCTAGAGCAGTGATTCTTAAAGTGTGCTCTGTGGACCACTTATAGTCCGCCAGCGTGCCGTAGTGAGTAGATATAAAGAAATACGAATTTCTAACAGTGTTTATCACATCCCCATGTAACTTTTAGTTGGGTGAGCAGCATACAGACCGCCCTATAGAAAGAGATGGGCGAGGCGCAGACTGTCTACCAGACTGAATAAAACTGAATGAGAGAAAACCTTTGTGACTGTTAGTGTGAGCTCCTCCACTGTCTCCAGGTCCCTCAGGCTCAGGCAGCAGCGCTCCCTCTGCCTCTTCTCCCTCCACTCTGTGGCTCTGTGTCATTGCTGTCACATGACCCAGCAACACTCAGCAGCAAGCCCTGTACTGTCTGCTCTGTTTGAGCATACGCACCTAAACTTAATGAATTCATGAGAGTTTATTACTAATTAGGGTGGGGCACTGCATTAATGCATTAATTAGCCTAATTAACACCAACAGTTATTTTTCACAGGTGATGAGTTGGTCAAGAATGAGCCTGTTCACAGTGCCGTCTCCGTGAATGATGTTTAATATAGCCTGTTAAATATACACATGGCTAATTAACGCTGTCGGCAGGATTGATTGTATCAATGATGTTTTCTTGGAAAATCTACTAAAAAAGAGATATTTACATCCCATAAATTTTTGAAAGTCATAAAGGAGGAAGAAAAGCGCAGACAGGGGCGGACTCCGCAGCAGGGGAACTTAACCACAGGAGGGGGAGAGACTTTTCAATTGGGAAAAATACGTTCAGCTATTTTAGCATTTAGCATTGTAAAAAAATGAATCAATGCCCAGAACTATTACTAATATAAAAAGAGGTAGACTACACATTGTCCTAGGCTAAGGCTTGTGGCAGCATGTAATGAGGGACCAGGGAGGCTATGAAGCCCCAGCATGGAGTGCATAAACAGGCTCCAGTGGAAGAGCACAAACAAGGGGAAAGACACAGAGAATTATTGTCATAATAATATTCTTAAAATTGTGCAATTATAGACTAATCACTTTTCATAGTGTTACAGTAATATTTGGAACAACAATATTCATTCTATAGTATCAATGAATAGGACTACATGGTTTGCTGGGTAGGTGGTCCCCAAAACAGTTTTTTATCTTAAAGTGGTTCTTGATCTGAAAAAGTTTGAGAAACACTGTGCTAGGGGCTACAAAGAACAGGGAACAGACTAAACTACACTATATTGCCCAAAGTATTAGCTCAGATGAGCTAATACTTTGTTTGTTATTTGTTGTTAGGCTAACAGACTAACATGATTGATCCAAGTTGGGTAACTGATCCAAATAGGAGAGTAACAGTGACTAAAAATACAGAGGTCTTTTTTTTTTTAATATTGGCAATCACTCAATGTTACGATTAAATGCGGAAATTTAATTGTGGAGTCCCATCAGTCCACATCTGAATTACATTCCAAATGTATCCTTATTGTGTCCTTAGACTTTGATGAGCAGCAACATCCTGACCACAGTACCAGTGATGATGGGAGGAGGGGATAAACTACCCATCAAGCAGCTACAAACCGGCTCTGGGCAATGCACCAATGCTCCCAAAATCAATGTGGACCAGATGACTGCCGGAGGTATGGTCCAGGGAGGAGTGGTGAAGGAGGGGGAGAGGAGGACCACACACAACATCATCGAGAAGAGATACAGGTCCTCCATTAATGACAAGATTGTGGAGCTCAGAGACTTGGTTATGGGCAACGACGCAAAGGTTAGTAATGCTAACAGTAGAAAAAAAATCTAATGGTGCA
The DNA here is from genome assembly GCA_020698575.1 of Bostrychus sinensis. Lineage (NCBI taxonomy): Eukaryota > Metazoa > Chordata > Actinopteri > Gobiiformes > Eleotridae > Bostrychus > Bostrychus sinensis. Next base: position 26,288,049 of record CM036253.1, on the reverse strand, counting down.
TATTAATTAATGTTATATTGTGTTTTCTTTTAGATGCACAAATCAGGAGTGCTGAGAAAAGCTATTGATTACATTAAGTATTTGCAACAGGTCAATCACAAACTAAGGCAGGAGAACCTGGCACTAAAAATTGCAAACCAGAAGAACAGTAAGTGCACTTTTCAAAAGGACAACTGGTACATTTGGTACCAGTTGTCCTTTATTATTAGATACTTTTGGAGTAATAGCATAGGTCTGCTTCTCCTAATTTTCCCCATAAGTATGTCACAAACCCTCAGTGGGTTGACATATTGTAATATAGACCTTTTTATATGCCTTTTATTTATAACAAAACATGCTGAAGTGTGACAGTATCTTTCCCTTTTACCACAGAGCCACTGTCTCTGTCCGAAGATGTGGAGCTCAAACAGGAAATAGTAATGATGTCGCCCCCAGCCTCAGATTCAGGCTCGGGATCCCCTCACCAGTTCTCACCTTACTGTGTTGACTCAGAGCCAGGCAGCCCGTTAATAGACGATCAGGTAAGAAAAAATGGAAAGGACACTTAGATTCTGTTGTTTAATTCAGTCCTTTAATGATTTGTCACTTTTTATTAGGTAAAGAGTGAACCCGAGTCCCCCTCCTCAGTCGGAGTCATGGATGGCTCACGTCTTCTCCTCTGCGTCCTGACTTTCTTCTGCCTGTCCTTAAACCCTCTCCCCTCTTTACTGGGATCTGAGACGACAGGGGCCAGTAGTTTACCTCTGGGCCACGGACCGTCTAGGACACTTTCCTGGTTTCCAAGTCACACTCAAGACTTTGGTAAGCATTATGACATTGACCTAGAAAAGGTAGAGTAGAATCATTGTTCAAACATATGTCTTATTTTGTTTAGGATCCTGGTTGCGCTGCCTGTTGCCGTGGGTGATGGCCTGGGTCTTGAGTGGTGTGGGGGCCGTCTGGGGCTGTGTCAGAGTGCTCTACCTGTGGGAGCCTGTCACACCCCTCCACTCCCCAAAATCAGTGTCATTCTGGAGGCATCGCAAACAAGCAGACTTACATCTCAAGAGAGTGAGTATTTAATATTTGAATTTGTTTCTTGCATTTGAGGAAAACTTTGTGCTTTTTGTGGCATATTGTAATATAAATGATCTAAGTTTAGCTTGTACAGCCAGTGATGTTTGCATACACTGGTGTCTGTTAATCTGCTTCCGCATTATTAATAAGAAAGAGAACATAGGTATAGAAAAGTGAACTAAAATGAACCAAATAGATATTATATGCCAGTGTATTTACTATGTTTAACAAAGCAGCGTTAATAAGCAAAAAAATCGATCCAAATGATTTTGTAATACATGTCACAAACCAGAGGACTGTGCTGCTTCTACTACAGGAATGCTCAGTTTTTCACCTCTGTTGTACACAACAATAGGTGGGGCATAGGTTTCATTTTGGTAACCTTTTAGTGTTATTTCAATGTGACAATACACTACTACTTTAACTACTATGTATACTACATTTTTCACTGCTAAAACTCCTGTCTTTTTAGTAAGATTACTTTCTCTCTCAAGTCTGATCCATTTATAAATATAGTAACTTCTATCTGTCTGTTTCTGTGTCCCTGTGGAATAGTGTCAGTGGTTGTGTCTCCTTTGAGAAGCACTCTTCAGTTGTGTTTGATTCCCACAGTTCAGCCTGCTGGTCCCTGCATGGGTTTATTTTTAGCACTTGTTCAAATAATGTTCACATCTAAAGCCTGACCTTCATGTCACCGCGCCCCCTGCCTCTCCTCTCAGCCTTTACTGAATACTAAACAAGAGACTATTTCTCCTGTTTTGTCTGTGCACAGGGGGATTACACAGCAGCCATGGCCAGTTTGGAAACCAGTCTGTCCATCTTGAATAGAGCTCTACCCTCCTCTAACCTCGATCTGGCCTGCTCGCTGTCCTGGAATCTGATTCGCTACTTCCTACATCGTCCTACTCCTCTGGGCTGGCTGGTTAACCAAGTTGGGGGCAAGCATGAAGGAGATGAGGGAAGGACAAGTGCAAAAGATGCAGCACTGGTTTACCATCGATTGAGCCAGCTGCAGCTCACTGGTAAAAATACATTTGCAGATGTTGAAGCACCACCATTTTTGACTTCACAACCAATTTAATGTCTTCTGTATGTTCTTCTTGTAGGAAAGCTGCCTCAGCGTAGCAATGTGTGGGCCCTTTCTCTGTCTCTCAGTGCTGTTAATCTAAGTGAGAGCGCCCAAAGCAAGATGGCGCCTGCGGAGCTTATACAGATCTATGTTACTGCAGCCACAGCCCTGCGCATTGTTCTGGGTCACCATCTAACCTTTCTGCCTGTAAGTTGCATGAATGTAGGGTAGGAAGTTTTAGGTATTTTAGTGACACCTAGGGGTTAATTCGCAGATTACAATTTTCATTTTGAGAACAGTTTGAAACTTTTAGTTGGGTCTGTAGATCTTTAAAGATGTATTTTTTGAGGGTCTTAAAAAGGCTTTAATTTAAAAATCAGAATTTAAGGCCTTAAAAAGTCTTGAAACTGAAATGCAAAGTATTTGGCCTTAAATTTGTTTAAACAGGTCTGAAATATGTTAGGTACATTTGATGCAACTAACTGTTTACTAGACTGTTCTAAAATGCCCACTTGAAGGCGTATTACTGTCATAGATATGAGACCTCAGAGCTTTTCTTACCAAGATCAAAAGGGCATTGTGGCACTTACTGTCTCAAATTTAGTCTTAATTAGTCTGTCTCTCATACATTTTTTGTACACTGCTTATGAAATGGGTCTTTATTTCTTTGAACAATGGTCTTTAAAAGGTTTAAAAGTCTTAAATCCAACTTGTTGAGCCTGTAGACACCCTGTATAGAGAAATGCAAAAGGTATTATTAGTAGCAGATAATAATAACAGTTTAATTTGACTATATACATTTATTTATAACAATGTATCTTCAATTGGCAGATTTCCTGCACTGAAATTCAAATGGAAACAGCACAGAGGAAACTAATTGCCACTGCATGATGTCTAGTGCTATCTGTCATCAGTTCAAATTATTTCCATTATGGATCACCTAGTGGGAAGTCTGTAGTAGTTTATAAGTCTTACATTCTACAAACAACATGTGGCATTACTCTCCTTAAAGTGTTAAAAACTATTCTGGAAATGTTGAATCTTTTTGTCATTTACAGTTGACCAATGTATTATTTTAGTGGCATTATTTATACTTTTTTTTCTTTTAAATTTCCCCCAGGGTTATCTTTTGAGTTGTGCTGAGAATGTGTACAACCAATCAGAAACCAAGCCGATCCCTGACTCCCTGCGTTGGCTTTTCACTCCACTGGGCAGGCAGTTCTTCCTGAGCTGTGATTGGTCAGTAAAGTCTGATAATGATGATGGGGTCTACACTTCTCAGAGGGACCCAGGTAGGATAGGACAGCATACGCACGCATTTGCTTTGTTCTTTGTAGATTCTTTTCCTTTAATTCTTATGTGTTCATTCCCCAGCTGACCCTCTTGCCCAGCTGCATCGTGGTTTTTGCAGAAAGCTTTTAGAGAGAGCGGTTCACACCCTCATCCAGCCACAGAGCAACATGGAAGCAGATAAACGCAAGAATGACTCTGGGTAAAGACCAGGAACTATAATTTATCTTTAATCAATAATAAGTCTCTTGTTAATCTTTTTTTTATTTATTACTTTTTCAGGGAGTTTTCTGGCGCCCTTGAGTTTCTCCAGTTGTTGAACAGCTGCACAGAGGAGACTTCTTCACCACCTCCTTCTTTTTCCACTCCTCCCAGTCTCTCCATCACAACAGGTATCAAATGGCACAAAGATGTATCTCAACAGTCTAGCTTGACACAAAGTCTGTTTTTTACATGTTTTTTTCTGTGTGTAGTTGCAGACCCAGTGAGTCGCTGGTGGGCATTGGTCCTGAAGGCCACAGTCCATTGGCTGCATGGTGATGATGCTAATGTGAAGACTCTGTTGGCAGAAGCTGAGCGCATGCCAAGAGCTCTGCACACTCTAGAGTAAGTAAAGTCACAAAGTAATACAATATATACTGAAAAGCTTATAATACACTACATTTTAGATAAAGATGGGTGAACAGAGTGCCAAACAGACTGGTCACAATTTCCACTTATTTCTTTTTGTAAAATTTAGAATGAATTAATCTTTTGTACAGATTTTCAAAAAGTGCTAGTCTGCTCAGCCTTTCTTTCCCTTGTTTTATTGTATGCAAACTAAGGATTTGGTCTGGTCTCCATGGATACCAGTTGAATTACATAGAAAGTGGCGCAGATATAACTACTTGAGAATCCAAATTAATAGACATACAGATATTATTAGAATACTGGACAGTGCCAACATACACAAAATAAACTGCCTCTACATTGACAAAATTTGAAAAACACACAACCCGTTCTGAGGAAAATAGATGAATGGTTACAACAAAATTTCTGCTGAGGGAATGTATCAATGGAACATACAGTGCCTATAAAAATATTCTCCCCCTTATTATTTTTATTTTATTTTTGCCTTACAACCAGGAATTGAAATGGATCATCGGGAGGTTCATGTTAGTCACTTTACATCACATGACAACAACTATGCAGATGCAAAATATTAATAAGATTCGGTGTTATTAACCCTCAGCAGTCACAGAAACACACGCACACACACACACACACACACGGAACCGCACCAAACCTGCCTAAAGGGGACCATCTAAAACTCACAAACCTGGCAAAGAGTGCATTCATCAGAGAGGCAACAATAACACCAAAGGTGACCCTGAAAGGGCTGCAGAGCTCCACAACAGAGACTGTTGTATCTGTCCACAGGACCACTCTGAACCATACACTCCACAGAGCTGGGCTGTGTGCAAGAGTGGCCAGAAAAAAGACATTGCTTGAAGAAAGCATGTTTTATGCTTGGCAAAAGGCATGTGAAAGACAGGAAACACAGGAAGTTCCTCTGTCATATACAATTAAAATGAGCCACTAATGAAAGATGCTATGTGTAGCACAAAACCAAGACCTGACTGTGACCCCTCTCTAAAGTGAAGCCTGGTGATGGCAGTGTCCTGCTGTGGGGATATTTGTCATTGGTAGGGACTGGGAAACTGCTCAGAACTGAAGGAATGAAGGATGGAGCTAAAACAGGACAATTTTTGAAGAAAATGATTCAAACTGTGCTGTACAATGCATCAAACCTGATGGAGCTGGAGCTGTTTTTAGATGAAGAATGAGCACAAATCCCAGTGATTCTATGAACCAGGCTCTTAAACACTTATCTTAGAAAAGTTGGAGCTGAAAGTCCTTCAGAAGGTGGGTCTACAGAGTACTACCTTCACGGGTGCATACTTCTGCACACTCAAGTTTTCAGTTTTTCTGTCATATTTCTTGTTTGCTTTACAATAAAAAATATTTTGGATCTTCATAGTTGTTATCATATGACGTAAAGTGACTGACATAAACCTCTCAATGATCCATTTCAATTCCTGGCTGTAAGGCAAAAATAAAATAAAACTGCTAATGGGGTGATACTTTTTATAGGCACGGTATACCAAGCTGATATTATTCAATGCTTTTTGCTTTTTGTTGCAGCCACCCACTCCCCAAGGCTGTGCTGTTGCTGTGTAAAGCTGTTCAGATGAGCCTTGCCCCTCTGAAAGGAGAAGGCCTCATCACCTGCCTGTCCCACTGTGATAGGGCCAGTAGCTACCTGCGCTCCAGCATCTCAGTGCCTCTCTCTCAGTCTGGGAACTATCTGAACAAGGTAAACTTTTTTTTTTTTTCCCCCCACACACACAAACCTGTCCTCATATCGACTTTGGCTTTGCTACAATTCTGCCTTTGCAACATCCCTTTCTTAATTGTGCATGTTTCAACACAATCATAAGCTGGTGGCTCTTTGACATAGTGCATGCTGATGGAGCCGTGGGGCTGTGAGTGTGGCCAAGTGTGGGTGGCAGGAGGTGGCTGTGGTGCATTGTAGTTGCATTGCATGATTCTGAAGCTGAGTGCAATGTGCCTGCAGTGCAATACAGAGGCCTCCCCAATCTGCACGTACCACTACACACCCCACTGTTTCAAGCCTGGGACTGGTGGGTTATTGTTCTGGGAGCTTGGGTTGTAACAGTAGATTTTTTTGCTTTGGATAAAACCAATAATCACCACATTTTAATCTATCAATCCATTAAATTAAGTTATCAAACATTCACTGACCTTTGCGTTTTTGTCTTCCAAGGGTGTGGAGCTCCTCGTCTGCGACCTCCTATTGACCTTGAGGACCAGTCTATGGCAGCGTGGAGGCAGTAGTAATGGAGAACCCGGGCCTGCTCCTGGATCAGTACTGTCCGGATTTCAGAAGGACCTCAGTGCACTCAGAAAGCTCACTCAGTGTTACAGACAAGCTCAGCACAAGGTACAACAATGACATGAGCCAGACATGAAGACTGTTTGTTGTAGTTTTACATTTTTCATAGGCACACTACCCAAAAACTATTTTCATCAAACTAACCCTCAGTGCTATATTAAATATATATTTTAGTTTTGCATACTTATAGAAAAGGTGAAAACAGTTACCCTCTGGCAAAATAGTACAATGTGGATCAAAGGTTCAGAATGTGCCTTAATAAACCTTTGAGCCTACAAATACTCTATCTCCGCCTCACGTGAATGCATTGCCAGTATTTGTACGCATTTCCCTTTGCTTTCCTTTTCTCTGTTTATTCATTCATTCATCTTCTACTGCTTTTTTTTTTCCAGACATAGTGTGACTCGAGCCTGTCCCAACAACTATGGGACTTTGGTGGGATAGTCGCAGGGCTTATATTAACAAAATAGCTTTCACTTTTGAATTTATCGTGCAATTTACATTCACCAGTTCACTTATGTCTTATGGTAGGTGTAAGCTGGAGAACTAAACTTAAGTACTGCTGGAGTAGTGACTAACTGAACTTAGTGCTGGAATAGACACTTTTCCAGTGGAGCTTTATGACCACCATTAATTCCAATTACAAGATCCCATGTCCCATGTCCATTGTAATACGCAAGTAAACACAAATTTATGGTTACTTTATGCTCAAATACAAGAAACAGAAAATGAGTTGGCCCTTTTAAGTAAATTTTATCTCACATATTTAGTAGTAGCAAGGCCATAAAATCAACATTGGTCTATTAATCTGAATAATAACATCAAACAATATTTACTGTAAGTGTATGTTGCTTCCTGCAGCAGTATATCATGAATCACACCTGAAAGGCCCGCTGCAGCAGTGTGTACTGTCAACATAGCATCTTGAACAACTGCTGATTCCACAGGGGTTTTATGTTCATTATTTATGTTTTGACATGTGTAAGCTTGATCTAAGACAGCAGCATTGTTTTATGGGATCCTGTTGTGGTGTACCCGGGAGCGTTAACGGATAAATATTGACTCAAGGCACTGTCAAGAAACACTGCATGCACTGCTTTGGCACAATATATACATTACTGTTGTGTGCATCACTAGTGTGGAGAGAAATTATTTGACACATTATTGTTTTATGCTGATGCTAAAGTTGGGTTTTATGTGTCCCACAGGTTTTTCTTCATGAGACGACAGTTAGACTGATGGCTGGAGCCAGTCCCACACGGACACACCAACTTCTGGAGCATAACCTTCGACGGAGAACTAACAGCTCCTACACAAGTGGTATGACAAAAAACATTTATTCTACTTCACACCATTTCAGCCTTAAACTTAATTCACAGGTGGAATCCTTTGGCATAAGAGCTCAATTACTCTTATCAGTACAATTTTGTGAAATGGTGGTTGGTTGTGTAGAATATCTAAATGCAGCTTGACCAATCATTCGCTTCTTTTGGGGAGTTGTTCTATAATTCCTTATTTTCCCAAAAACACTCCACCTGACCATCTTAACTGGTAGTATATATAATGCTTTGCATTTCTGATAACTACTTAATAGGATTGCACGATAATGCATTTTTGAACCGATACTGATAACCTAATTTAATTTGAAGCTTCTTGTAGCCGATACCAATAATGAACCTAATAATTCTTAAATAAGATTTTATATCTAATTTTTACCTTACTCAACCTGATTTTGAGAGAAAATCAATTTAAGTTAACAGTATAGCTCTTACCAAACTTCATTAACTCTGATCTTACTTATAAAACCTGAAATACATTTGACAAATTTATGAATATAGTGTAAAATTATTTGATCTGACTCAGTATGGATATCCAGCCTTCTCATAAGCACAGTAACACACACTTACACTGTTGGCTGTATCCCACTGTGACCTGGTAATGTGTCAGAAGTCACACATTGTGCCTTTTTTGCTACTATTATTATTGTTGTAATTTATTTATTTTTTTACATTAATATGCAGATAAAGACATTTTTTAACAACTTAGGTGTAGGTCAGCTGTTTTTTACCCCATGTGATCTTGAATCTCACAGGGTGAAAGAGGTGGGGCTTGTGTTAGAACGTCCAATCAGACGAGTTTGTCCAGAGCCTGCTCTGCTCTCTAAACATGAGATGCAGGCTGTGAACGAGGTGATTTAATCTGTGGATTAACAAAAAGTTTGAGCAGGACAGAGACTGTACCATCCCACCTGAAGCCTCTCACTTCTACATAGGGCTGATACGAGGCAGTTCTTTGCTCTGTGTGAGAAAGGAAGCCTGAGTTAAGCAGCAGTGGCGCTTGTACCATCCAGTCCTTCTGTCACCCGTTGAGAAAAGTCCTGGAAAACTCCTCTCGCGCCACACTCATTCCGGGGCTATCGTTCTTTCATTTTGTCAAATATTATCAGACAACACGGCCTTTTAAAACCGGACATTGTTTACATGTTAAGCTTTTGAAGTGGCGACGTATGCCACTCAGTGCTGTCCATGTGTTCTCTGCTGCTCTGCATTCTTCACACACGAGCTCGTAGCTCCCTTCGCTTCTCCTAGAACTGCAACCAAACATGCAGAAACTTTCTTTTTCGTCTTTCTTCGACGGACACCGTACAGAAGGCCTGCACAGGGGGACAGCTCCACTGCTCCCAGGCTGACAGCATCTGTCTGCAGTAGGGGCAGAGCTGAGGGACACTCACAGACTGAGAGCCGTCAATGAGAAAACCACAGGGTAAACATGGCAAAATTAAAGCAGTTCGGGCTTATTATTATCGGACTTATTATCAGTTGAATTTTTAATTATTGGAACCATCTGTATGACATCATAATTGCTAATTATCGGGTCCAATATTATCGTGCATCCCTTGTAATTAATAAGTTTAATTGTCCATTTGTTACAACCCCTGAATATGCAATTCAAAGCAAAAGCAACCAGAGTAACTCTTCAAGGAAAGAAAACATAGGCTAGGCTAACCAAAAAAATCCATCCATATTGGTACCTGGCACCAGTTATGGTATTTAGTACCTGTAAACTTGAACACAGTTTGTAAACATTTCTAACTCACCTCTCTGCTGTTCTCTCAGGTGAGTGTGTCCTAGGAGAGAGGGAAAGGGCTCATGCCATCCTGCTGGCCTGCCGCCACCTTCCCATGCCTCTTCTAACCCCACCTGGGCACCGTGCTCGTCTGCTGGCTGAGGCCAAGCGAACCCTGGAACGGGTGGGAGACAGGCGCTCTCTTCAGGACTGTCAACAAATCCTGCTGCGCCTTAGTGGGGGGACCACTATTGCCGCCTCCTGAACATACCCCACAACAACAACATTGACCATTCTCTGACCATGATGACAATTCACTGATTTGGTCTTCTCATGACTATATTAGGCTACATGTAAAACACAAACAAGTGTCTGATTGACACTTATCGCCCATTGTAAATATACACACACATTACAGAAATGTGTGACCTACGCTGATACATCTTTTTCTCTGCCGCTCTCTATCCACCAGCTTTTGAACACTTAAACTTTTCATTGTTTGCATTAGAGCTCTGTTATAACCCCACCTGCTGGTCATAAATGTTACTACAGTGGCTTACAGCGTCATTTCTAACAATTTTATTCTATACAATCAGGAAAATCAGGTTTAATAGGCCCCAAAGGGGAAAGGGACCATTATCTAGCACTGTTCAAATAAATGCAATTCAACTCTGAGGTTATTGATGAGGAGTCGAAAACAAAGCTGTACAATCATTACTGGCACACCAATGTTAGTGCTACAGTTACTGTGTAATGTCTCAATTCATTTGCAAGCCTAAATTTAGGTGTTTGGGACATCTAAGATCTTTAAAACATGGCTGCACTGTTGGACAGCAACAGCTAGATTAGCTTCCTTATGTACATTGTAGTGGCTCTTCTTATCTACCTCATACAGTACAATGCCAGCATTGTGCTAAGGAGCAAAATAGGATCTATACTTTCACACCCATATTATATTTACTGGAAGAAGATAAAGTGGCAGTGACACTTTCTTTTAGTGCAGCTTCAGTAGAATAAATGTGCAGAGCTGCGATCATATTTTAGATGTTAAGAAGCAGCAATGCATAGACATGCTGTGTCAAAAATTATTAAGTTTCAAGAAATAAGGAAAGAACTGGACTGCACCAAAAAGTTTCATGGTTTGCCAAGTTTAAAAAAGAATTATTTAATTACACCATACATTACACAATAAATTAAACAATATAAACCTATACAAACTCACAATATGATTGTATATATAGTGTGTGTATGTATATATATATATATATATATATATATATATATATATATATATATATATATATATATATATATATATATATATATACACATATATATATATATATATATATACACATATACACATATATATATATATATATATATATATATATATATATATATATATATATATATATATATATGTCTTGTAACAAAATATTCAGGCAACGGAATTTACTGCTGAGAGGAGAGATGTCCATAAAAAGCCTCATCTTGTTTTGAGGTTGTGCCCTGAGCAGGAGCCAAGGTCATTTAAGTTAATATGAACACATTTGGAAAAGGATTAATTTGCACATTAGTTTAAAGTAATTCTTTCCCAATTGATGATGCTCTCAAACAAATTGCCTTGATATTATGTTGAAAAAAGTATTTTATTATGTTTTATTACTTTTAAAATGATGATGTTTCTTTGACAACTCTTTTGTCTATTTTGCTTTTTTTGTAATTGTTTGTCTTTTGTCACTGCTATTTTGTGTACCAATTAGTTTATTTAATGCTTATGTTTGAATTAATACAAATGCTTCTCTGAAGCACAAAAAAAATCCATGTCTTTTTGTTTTATATTTTTTGGATAAATACAGCCTAATTTTACCAACAGATATTAGGTGAAATATGTCTAGTGCTGTCTTGCAGGTCAAAACAAACTATAGCAGTAGCCCCATAGCCATCATCATTTAATGAATGCCATAGGCTGGGTTCATAGTGCACTTGAACTCATAAAACTAATGTTTTACATCCACAAAGAAATGTCTATGAGCTCACATCCTCAACTGCAGATTTAACATATACCAGTAAAGACAGATTGTAAATTGTAAAAAAGGTTTTATAAAGAGAAACTTTACAGCTGAACTATGTGTTGTTTTTTTTTGTTTTGTTTTTTTGCATTCCCTTTACTTTCTGAAGGTGTGTGTAATAAAAGGACATAAGACATTGGTTTGAATCTTTACTGTGTAAATAAGTAGTACAGCCTGCTGCTGCAAAAATATGAAGAATTCTGCAACATTTGTATTTTACTAAGCAGTTTACCCACTCAGTAATTCTAGGCTAATGAAATGTAGATTATTCATAATACTGTTATTAGTTGCAACACATTGGTCATACAATTTCCATCCATCCATCTTCTACCGCTTATCTGGGACCGGGTCGCGGAGGCAGCAGTCTAAGCAAAGATGCCCAGACTTTCCTCTCCACAGACACTTCCTCCAGCTCTACCGGGGGGACCCCAATGCGTTCCCAGGCCAGCCAGGAGACATAGTCCCTCCAGCATGTCCTAGGTCTTCTCCAGGGCCTCCGCCCGGTGGGACATGCCCGGAACACCTCCTCAGGGCGACGTCCAGGAGGAATCCGGAACAGATGCCCGAGCCACCTCAACTGACTCCTCTCGATGTGGAGGAGCAGCAGCTTACTCCGAGCTCCTCCTGGGTGACAGATCCTCACCATATCTCTAAGGGAGCGCCCAGCCACCCTGCGGAGGAAACTCATTTCGGACGCTTGTATCCGGGATCTTGTCCTTTCGGTCATGACCCAAAGCTCATGACCATAGGTGAGAGTAGGAACGTAGTTCGACTGGTAAATCGAGAGCTTCGCCTTTCGACTCAACTCTTTCTTCACCACAACAGACCGATACAATGACCGCATTACTGCAGACGCTGCACCGATCCGTCTGTCGATCTCACGCTCCATCCTTCCCTCACTCGTGAATAAGACCCCGAGATACTTAAACTCCTCCACTTGAGGCAGGAGCTCTCCTCCGGCCTGGAGAGGGCAAGCCACCCTTTTCCGGTCGAGAGCCATGGCCTCGGACATCATCCGCAAAAAGCAGAGATGAAATCCTGTGGTTTCCAAACCAGACTCCCTCCGGCCCCTGGCTGCGCCTAGAAATTCTGTCCATAAAAATAATGAACAGAACCGGTCGCTTCTGTCATACAATCTATTAAATAAAATTGATTATTGGACTACATTAAAATTACCTATTTAAACAATTTATGTTTCAATAAAGTTGCGAAAAGCTGTGACGTTCATTTTATAGCGGAACCTCTGTTTCTAGTTACCGACTTTTCACTCGGACTAAACGCACAGACCGGAAGTTGTGTAGGGTAACCCGAACTCACGTGTTACATATGAAACATAGAAAGGATCATAATATGGCCAAAAAGGCCAAATGCAACCCAGGGTCAAAAAAGAGAGAAAATAAATGCATTGTTACGTTTGACGACAAAGAGCGACTGTAAGTATCTGCCTTTTAACAGGTTGTTTTTCATTGGTGTTAACTCCATTAGCATTAGCTTTCCATCAGGAGGTTGACATTATTTTTAAGACTTCAACTTTGTGAATTTTACTTGCACGTACAACTTGCAGATGTAACAACACGTGTTATCTGCTGTAGTATTACGTTTATGAACTAGAAAGGGCATGATATGTAAATTGTACAATACATTAACCTGTTGCATTTCATGTCAGGGAATATCTTACTGGCTTTCATAAGAGAAAAGTAGAGCGAAGGAAAGCAGCAGTGGACGAGATAAAGAAGAAAATTAAAGAGGAACAAATAAAAGTTCGAGAAGAAGTAAGGACTGGAAATTGCTGTTTGGTAATGTTTATTGTTGGGACATGCAGTAAAATATTGTATTTTGGTATTTCTTAGAGGCATAAAGAATACTTGAAGTTGCTGAAAGAAAGGAAAGACGCTCTTGGTAAGTTGAATTAGATTTGCTGTTCGCATTTACATAACTCACTGTGTGCTCATCTTACTTTATAAACTTTTGACGCTGCAAAAATTACAAAAAGCCCACATCTACAAATGTGGAATGTTTACAAGTAAAAAAAATCAGTATATAAAAATGTACACATGCTGATTACAATGAATTTCTCCTTTTCAGACGATGACAAAGATGATTTAGAGGATGCCATAACTGCAACAACAGAGTCTGTACAATACGACCATCCCAGTCACACTGTTACCGTGACAACCATTAGTGATCTTGATCTGACAGGGGCTCATCTTCTTGGCCCTGTATCAGACCAGGTAATATTACTTTTGAAACACTTTGCCATTCTTATTGTCATTATGAAGATACAATAGTAAGGAACTAATGCTGCCTGCAGGTCAATGGGGAAAGTGATAATGAAGAAACAAAGGAAGAAGAGGAGGAAGCAAAAACTGCAGCAATGCCAAGAAAAGCTGGTAACCCCATCCTCAATAAAAAGTAGGTTTCATTTTATTTCTACTGATTATTGCATCTACTCTGTTGAGGGCGACAGTGGCATAGTGGGTTGAGGGTCGTAAAAAAAAAAGTACCCTCTGCTCAATAATTTTTATTTGTGTTTTTTTGTCTCTCTTTCAGGATACGCTCCCTGACTGCTTCACTCAACACATTTAGTACCAAGCAGAAGAAAAAGGGGAAGCAGAAAGACAGAGGAAGACGAGGCCGAATTTTAAACAAGAAGGCCCCTGAAACAGAAAGGAAGTTCAAAGGCGTGAGGACCACCAAGAGACAAAGACGCCGACAAACTGGGAAGAATGAGCGTTTAAAAATGTAAACGTGAGGACAACAGACTAAGACTTATTGTGTCAAATTCACATTTGGACATTGGAGTATTCAAATACTGTGTAAATATTGTCTATAACTTTTTACATAGTTTTGTTTTTGTCTTTTGTCTTTTTTTTGTTTTTTGTTTTGGTAAAACTAAAGAATATTTCACAGAATACTGATTAAACAAGAAATGTTGTTTTAAAGTGCATCTTGTGTTGATTTTTGCTGTTTGTTTAAAAGGAAAACTGATGCTCTTCCTGTTGAGGAAGTCAACCCTTAGCTGTTTCCCTTCGTTACATGTCGGTGATCCAAAAGAGAAAACTTGTAAATACATTTTTCTGAGTTAGTCCTAAACCATGCATCTGTGAGCTTTAATGTATGTGTAGCCCCCACCCACTACAGTGTTTATTTATTTACGTTAACCTGAGCCAGCGAGTGCCAGCTGTCACTAGCATGAGCGTTTCATTTCGCTTTCTAAAGCCCATGATATTTAATACAGGTGCTTACTCGAGCAACGGGCTGGCCACCAACTCCATTTTGGATCAAAGTCTGTATTTGCATCTCGGCCACTGCAGAGTAAACTGAGAGCCGTTATGGCTACCACTGATACCTCAGTTTCACTCATTGTCATGCCACCCAATGGGATGGATTTGGGAGTTTAGCAGCTCAAGTGGATAGAGAGCATGGGGAAGAGGCATGTGTCTGATGGGGGTCTGAGGGGCAGTTCATACGCTCAGTGGAGCTGAATCAGAAAGACTGCTGCATTCGGGTAAAACCTATTCTCTTATTTTGTATTCAACTCTAGAGAATGCATGTTTTTGAAATATTCTTACTCACTTTCACTTTTCTAATAAAACCTACAGATTATATATTATAGTTGTCAAGTTACACTGCATGTGCCTTGTGGTTTATAGTCTACCTTTAAAACCGCACTGATGGATTGTGTTACCCCATCCTTCAATGTAATTAGTTATCACCTTCCTAACAGCTCTGCTTTAGACCCATGAAATGTATGAGACATGCAATTTAAGCTCCTCCATAGACTACACTTCAATCACACCATATTCACACCATACTGAAAATAACAATAACAAAGGATGTAAAGTTGGAGAACTGTTAATAAGTAATTGATTTAGGTCACATAGTTTTGTATTACTTTATTTCATTTTATTTCTTAAACTCTTGCTTTTCTCAGCTGGGATGAGTGGACCAGATGCACTATGCCCACCTCTACTGATGAACCCGTGTGCCCCAAGTTCCAGCCAAACATCTTCGACCCCTCCCGCTGCCACGACTGCCTGCGCCAAAGACACCTCCACACCGGTGCTGGGGAAAGCACTGAGGTAGTGCCTCAGCAAAAAACTACCATAAAAACAGATGCTGGGACTAAGACCGAAATCAGCAACGGAACTGGAAATGGGATTGGACCAAGCAAAGGAGTGTTGTTAACACCAATCCCATCCCAGGCAGAGGAAAGGGACACCAGCAGTAAGGTAAGAAAGAGGAGAGCAGTGAAGGAACTAAGAATAGAAACCACTTAGACTTAAAAGGCTAGACTGGAAGCTGTATTATGGAGATGCTACAGCTTCAAGTAAAAGTGGGCCAAGTCTACTTTTAGAGAATAAAATAAAAAAATTAAAAATATATATTTTTGTCAGAAATATTGCTAGGTTTAATCAAGGACAAAATATTTAAATATAAAGTAATAATATTTAAATATTAAGATATGTGTTTACATGCGTTTTAATTTAAACTCAGAGTTGGTGTATGATTTATTGTAAATTACACAGAGGTGAATGCAAGGTAACACAGACAGACAAGGTGGTAGATGTGCCTCCTATTATAAATTTACAACAATGGATCACTTACTGGCCTCTTGGGAATCACTTGTAATATTAGACCATGTAACGATGTACTCCAAGGATAGCCATGTGTCAGTACAGCATCAAACATGCATTTTACCAGAATATAGCTGATACCAGTGATGCCACATTACTCAGTGCAGTAAGTATCTTCATCTGATAAATAATTTCACCACATAAATCTAAATTGAGTTCCCCAAGACCTGTTTAGAATGTTTACAGTAAGTCAAGTAACGTCTTCATATTAAAAAAGGAGGCTTTGGAAGTGGGAAAAAAGTGATGAAATTTTAATGAGGAAAGCCACTAACAAGGTCAGGTTGCAGAGGTGTAACCCTAATCGAACAGCAGACTGAGCGTGTGAGTATGTGCCAGAGAGTACAGAGGGGACAGACACTATTGAGCTCAGCATCCACTCTGGACAGCACCAGACATACTTACAATACTCTGTTAATTTAGTATAGGAATGCAGGCAGAGTTGTACTGTATTAATCAAACTGTTTGTCTACCTAAATGCAACAGTGTGTCTTGGCTCACATGTAAACTTGATGTTCTAGGAGGATTCGGACTCTGTAGTGAGTAGCTATTGTGATGTCGGTGGAGGACGAACAGGTTACAGGGAGAGCTCTTTGTGCATCCTGAGCCCTGACTGTGCACTTTACATCTGTGACGGAGACGACGACAACAGCACTATCAGGTAGGGCTTCTGGAAGTATAAATACCAGAGGGGGAATCGACCCCACCCTCATTAGTGATGCCACCCTATCAATTGAGATAAAATTTAATTGTGTAGATGTAAGGTTATAATATGTTAAAACACTAAAATATGCAATAGTTTTAGATTATGTCTACGAGATTTGTTTAATTCAATGCAGCTAGAGTTGTTGTTTACATTTGTTAATCCTCTGGTGTTGTGAGCTTTGTATTATATGATTTTAAGATTATGTAAATAGAAATCCTAACTATTGGGTATATGAAGTACTGTTTAATAATAACTTGGATTTAGCCAATTTACATAAATTGTGCTTATTTGTTAGGGTAATCATTCAAGGTAACCAATGTAATAGATTTTTTGTTGTACACATTTACCTAACTAGCAAACAGTATTATGGGTCTCCCCAGTGGTGAAATGTGAGATTAGCTTTTAGGATGAACAAACAAGAAAATGTCAGCCTCATGTTCAAGTCTGTATGTTTTGAAAGCTTTCAGAGGCATTTATCCAGAGTAAAAATAGTGAAATCACTATTATTTACAATTTCTTTTGACTTCTAGGTGGCATCGATAAATGTTTAACAAATGCTGTCTTTAAGCTGTGTCTTTCTTTGGTCTTATTTCATGTTTCATCTCCGACATTTTCCTCCACAAAGCTCTCGTGGCCAGAGTGACTACCAGGAGTTTAGCAGTTCTGTCAGCGCAGAAGACGAATACTTACCAATCCGACGCCAATCAACCAATTTTGCCATGACCCGGCTTGACCCACCGCCCCACCGCCCCAACCCTCGGGCATGGATGGATGAAGCTCGGAGCAGAGACACCTTTAGTAGACATTCTGGTAGGTCAATTATAACTCTTCATTTTTACTTTGCAGTGATAAGTTTACAATATTCTAACTGGTAGCTTTTTGGTCAATGATGACTAATTGCACTTAGCTCAGTCCTTATTCAGTTACAGCTAGAGGTGTTATTTACTTGGCAATACTGTTTGATGTTACCAGCTGAGGTGTCCCAAGGCAATTATAGGTAACCTTATATAGGTGGGTTTGTATCAGGAATACATTGCTAGTTAGTACTTGAATATTAGTGTGTGCTTCTCTTCTTTCTGACGCCCCCTAATTCTTTCTAATTCTGTCACACTTCCTTACTGCTATCTTCTTCCAGGGTCAAAGGAAGACAAAGAGAAACGAGAAAGTGGCTACTTCTCTTTGGGAAAAGCATCAGGCACCCGCTCCATTCGTGACAACAGTCCACCCGGCCCGTACCGCCACATTGAAAAAGGGCACCCCATTTTCAACAACAGGAATGTCGAACCTAAAGATGCAATTCCATTTAGGAACCCCAATCTTGGTGTTGCATCAGAAAGGCCCATACCAGAAGCTGTAATTGAGGATGAACCTATTGAAATCCTTCCCCCAGACCCTTATGAAGTAGCTGTTGAAGTTGAGGCACAAGTTGGTCCTCGCTCACCCAGTCCTACTCCTTTTAAGATTGCTGAGTCTCTGGCTTCTACGGGACGGAAAGGGGCCAACAGTACATATGGAAGAAGAAGCCCAACTTCTCAAATGACTTCATATCAACAGTCAGGTCGTTTTGATTCGTCCAGACAAGGCTCTGCTCTCCAGTCGCGATCCTCATCACCGACGCGTAGTAGTGTAGCATTCAGACGCAGCGAATCCACAACGTCACTCAACCGGCACAACTTTGATGGAGGAGGCAGGTCTCGAGCAACAGAGACATCATCTAAAAGCTCCCTGCAAAGCTCCTATACTCGACGAGGTGACTCAGGAACTATGCCAAGAAACTTTAAAAATTATGTGAGTTCAGTGAAAACACAATCAAACACAGTGTCAGATTTTAGAAGTGCCTTGCGGAGATCTGAAGGAAGTGGGTCTTTAAATGGCCGTGTGCAGCCCAGTAGAAACTCTTCTCCAGGCCAAATGTCTCTCAGAAAAACTGAAGCTAACAGCAGTGGATCTTTTGTACGTGGCCGTGAAAGCCGTACTTCATCACCAATACAGAATTCTACTGTAAGTGTAAAGAATAATCGCAGCGCCTCACTGCCAAGAAGGACTTGTGACACTTCAAGTCATTCTATCCTTCGTAAATCAGAGTCTGTGTGGTCTTTGAATGGGCGTGGTCACCCTGGGCGCTGTGGCTCTCCCATAAGAGAAGGCTACGATGTTGAAAGCCAAGCTCTGATACGAAGTCAGATCAGTAATTATGGAACAAATGAAGATGAAGATGAAAGCCCCCCCATGTCTCCAACTAAAGGTTTTGACATGCCAAGTAAATCAGTGCTGCGCAAGACTGATACATCCAGCAGCATCCGAGACCATGAAAGTCGAAGTTCTTCTCCTGGAAGACGGGGTTATGGTAGTTCAAGTCACCTTCAGAGAACCGACACCAGTGGGTCACTGTACAGTCGAGGCCATGAAAGTCGAAGTTCTTCTCCTGGAAGAAGGGGTTATGATAATTCAAGTCAGCTTCGGAAAACAGACACTGGTGGATCATTGTACAGTCGTGATCGTGAAAATCAAAGTTCTTCTCATGGAAGGAGTTATGATAGCTCAAGAAATCAACTTCAGAGAACCAACACCAGTGGGTCACTGTACAGTCGAGGCCATGAAAGTCGAAGTTCTTCTCCTGGAAGAAGGGGTTATAATAATTCAAGTCAGCTTCGAAGAACAGACACCAGTGGGTCATTATACAGCCATAGTGGTGAAAGTCGTAACTCCTCCCCAGTGAGGAGAAACTATGAAAGTTCCTCTCAGTCTCTGCTCCGAAAGTCTGAGGGTAGCAGCTCAGTCAGAAACCGTGATAGTCACAGTACATCACCTTCTAGAAGAAGTTATGACCCTCCTGAACCACGCACCTTAAGGACAGCTGAAAATAGCATCAGCAGCCGCTCACCCCCAAAAAGAGGCAACAGAGACCCTCCAGGATACTCAGTCCTCCGAAATGCAACAAATGGAGATTCCAGTCGTTCATTTCAGAGAAAAGACACTTACACCGAATCAAAATCAGAGACTAATCACTCATCTCGCTCCTGGAGAGAATCCACACATTCGAATCGCAGCTCCTCTTCATCTCGACCTGCTTCGCCCTCTAGACAAACCAGCAATGGAAACAGAGTGTCTTATGTTACTATGGAAACACACACGAACACAGGGAGTGTCAGATCTGGGGGCAGTAGACGCAGTAATGAGGATAGCTGCCCCTCCCCTAATGACAAGCTATCAAATCGGGCATGGAGCCCATCTCCTTCCCCCCAGGTTGACATGCGGAGGCACACATCCTCCCAGAGCTCTATGGAGTCCTCTGAGTCTGGCCAACTGTCAGTGGGCTCCACAGGACGCAACAGAGAGGACTACGCCATTATGGCCGACCTGCCAAAAGTCAAAAAAATTCAGCCGAAGGAGGGGCCAAGCCAAACAGAACGGGCACATAACCAGCAACTTTTCAAACCAGCCAGGTCAGCATCAGACTTAACAACTGTTGATATTACATTGCAAATTATTTACACTGTGTGTTTATTTTGTCTTTTTAGCCATTCAGTGAGTAAGCAGCCATCAAGAGAGTGGGACGACACAGGAGACAGTGACTGGCAGCATGGGGGCAGTGGCTATCTGTCAAGAGCTCACTCCTCTACCTCACTGCAGGTAGGCTGTATGAGTTAGACAGGTGTCGTGGACAAGCTGTTCTCTTAGAGATAAGCCACTTTTGTCTTTGCAGGGTGTGTTTTCCATGGCTTTTTACTATTATAGAAATTACTCACTAAAAACACACGTGACTCCTCACACAATGGCCAAAAATGTTCCTGGATTTTTGTGGTTAATAAATGTATGATACCATGCACAATAGATGGCTGCCCTAAGCTGGAAAGTTTGGTTTCATGTTTTATAATATGCTAACTTAACCACGTGCTCACATACTGCATATAAAACCAGGGTGGTTTTTCCTGTTTGCTCAGTCCAAATTGATTATCTTAATATCCACCATCTGTTCATTTCCAGAGGTCTGGCAGTCCAACCACAGAAGAGGGCACGTGGAAAAGCAGCCACCACAGGTCAGAGCAAATGCAGGTATGTGTAGGCATTTCTGCATTGCATGTGAATTTTTTTTACCTTAAACTATAGACTCTTCCATTCCTAATGAACATCATGTAGCTTTCCCTAGAAGGTATTTTTCAGGATGACTTTGTGGTTTAATAATACAAAAAATTGGCACTATTGGTTGTAATAATTTATCTCCACACTTGAATGCCTTGTTACCTACATGCATACACATCTTTCATTGGCTGGCTGTTTTTTACACCTACACCCTTGAGGCATTTCATAAGGCCTGACTGAGCTTTGTCAAATGTGGTCTGCTGGGGCATGTGTTGAAATTCCTGAAGTGAAACCAATAGCGACCAAAAGAGGATTTTGGAGGGGGACTGTGCCACTTGACAGCTCCTTAGTTTTTCAGTTGGCAAAATACAGCTTTCAGATGTGTAGAAAAAAAAGATGCCACTAAACGTGTCACCTTTAAACTCAATGTCTTAACTTTAGTTTTAGTGTTTCTGACAGAGTGAGACCTCACCACATGTATGCATTTTCTTGGCTCTACTATAAAGTAAATCACATTGTACAGTTCGTATTGGGTTTGGGGACATTAATGGGTTCACCTTTGTTACAGTAAGTCTCTTAGCCACCGTCTCCAACCCGCAGCACAGCGTGTTTCTGAACGGTGGGCTTGTTTTCTCAAACGATCTTCGCGGATCCGCCCAGGAGGAAGTGGCAGACACAGGGCACTGAGAGCTGCGAGCAAAGACAGCACAACGGTGGATATATAAACTGAGAGCAACTTTTCAAAAAACAAACTAATGGGATAATACTTTTTAACAAACCCTGGTAGTTGGAGTTTTTTTTCCCCGGGTGGACGCGTTGTTCTTCAAACGCCATAAGTACTTTTGTCGCTGGCGGGACGCTTCATAAACTTAAAATGGAGATGAATGGCGGGCTTTTATCTACTTTTGACTAGGATACAACAAGATAACAGTGACTTTTTAGGCTTTTTAACGTGTAATAATTGTGTTATTGCTATAAGTAACCACATTTCTTGCCTTTTACCTGCCCTCTGTGGATCCTGTTATCATGACGGTAAGTTGCTCTAGTTTAGGCTGCTTTGTTTTTCCTGCTGTCACCTCGGTCTCTGTTAAACGTAGGCACGTAACGTAAAAAAAAGTACTTATTCAATGATCCTAATATTATATTTTCAGTCATTTTTTAAGTAGACTTTTGGCTTTAAAACGTATGGTAATATTTGCTTAGTAGGTGCTTTAGGTTAGTAATCCATATGCCTTGTGTGTTGACAGTGTCAATAACCAGGAGCTTGTACTGTACGTGTCAAATTTTACAATCGGTTGTGACACGTTGCTCGTGTTTGCACAAAGACAGCAAAGTTACCCCCACCACCAATGAGTAAAAAATACCTGTAACTAACCCTAACTTCGACTGTCATCAAGTTGAAAGTAGGTCCTCTTGTATTCACATTGTAAGGAGAGGAAATCTATACAAATGAAGAGCAGAACAATTGATAATTTAATAATCCAGAAGAACAAGACTAGGCTAGAGACTAAACAATAGTACTCTTATATTCACATGAGGCAGGAGTCAGGAAGATTGTCTGAAACTGTCGCCAGTAAGTGACCTCTTTCGTCCTGTCTGTGACCTCTAAAGGCAGGGTCAGTGATCTGAGAGCGCCCAACAATGAGGAGCACTGTGCCAATAAGTCCCTTCATAAAAAGGATGATTCCCTTCTTCCTGATCCCCTTTCTACAATGGCCACTTTTATAAACACAATTTGACCTTATTAAATATAAGATTGTCTGACTACTCATAACCCAGTATATCTGTCTTGAGAATACCTTTATTTTTTTAAGTTGAAACTGTTTTCAAATGTAGACGTAGAATGGACTCATAATCTTTGTAATGGGTGTCACAATATGAATGCTGGTATGGGATACCAAGAGTTGTCAGACCATGTAATGTTTTGAAAAGAAAAGGAAGATTACCGACGGAAGCATGAATAATTG
Organism: Bostrychus sinensis; assembly: GCA_020698575.1. Lineage (NCBI taxonomy): Eukaryota > Metazoa > Chordata > Actinopteri > Gobiiformes > Eleotridae > Bostrychus > Bostrychus sinensis. The sequence continues at coordinate 26,265,147 of CM036253.1, read as the reverse complement.
GATGAATCTGGGTGTTCCCCTGTTACATTCTTACTGCTAAGCCCAGGTGTGTGGTAAATACACAACAAATAGTGCTCTAAATGTCACATAAAGGACAGTGAGGAATAACTAAAACAGGGCTAAAAAGTGAACTGAAAAAAACAAAACAGCTACTACTCAGCTGGAGATGAATGAACGTAAAGAATGTGGTACGTGCTTGTGTAAGACAAGTAATCTCAGTGTGGAATGTATGTGGAAAAGATTGCCTAATCTTAATCTGGGATCTCCTTATCCTCATGTAGGCTATGTTTTTCCTAAGGGCAATCTTCTCATCCTGTTCTTATGTTGAAATCTATCTTACCAATTCGATCCATTCATCTTCTGTCTCATCATTACTGGCACACTTGTTGTTTCCTGTTATCTTCACACCTCACTCATTTTCTACCACCTTAGCTATTCTTTAACAGAAAGTAATTTTTTTTTATTTCAGTTTGTTTCTGGTAAAATATGCAAATGAAGGTCATGAAAAGGTAGCACTGTGTTTTCTGTGTTCTCAGCCTGACCTACTGAACTTCAAAAAGGGCTGGATGTCGAAACTGGATGACAACGGAGAGGTAAAATCTTGAGTGTCATCACTAAATGAGAAAGGTTGTGTAATGTGAGACCAACAGGTGTCACCTCACTTTAAATCTTATGTTTGAGTGAATGAGCTTCTCTGCCATAACTCAATTGCTGCAAAATTACTCTGCTAGTGCAGTGGTTTTCAGATTGTGGCATGGCTACATCGGTCGCATGCTACCGCACTACAATACTGTTTTGATACAAAATGCTGTTTGTAAATGATTTACTAAGGGAAAAAAGCTACACACAGACCCTTGTACAAAAGTAAGTACACCCTTTTTAAAATCATGAATTAACTCAGAGTTCTCGTTGGCATCAAAAAGCATTAAAAGTAATTTTATTAATTTAGCAAAAATGAAGGCCTTAACTGGCATTTTATATATGTATATATACACACACACACATTTGTGGAGTCCTGTAGTTTTGTAACCCTTTGCCTTTACTCGGCTTTCAAAAACTGTGGTTAATCACATTTAATTCGTGACTTTACAAGGGGTGCACTTGCTTTTCTACATGGGTCCGTGCAGGTTTGGATCAGTATCAGGTATCAGGATCATATGTAAAACATGGGGTTCACAATGGCAGAGTGGTTACCGCTCCTGCCTCTCAGCAAGAAGGTTGTGCGTTTGGTACCCAGGCTGGTTAATTCGAAATCTCTCCAAGTGGAGTCTCCATGTCCACCTGTGTTTTTGTGGATACCCTCTGGTTACTCCTGCTTTCTGCTTTCTGCTTTCTGGCCATTGTCCAGGGTGTACCCCGCCTGGGGCCCATAGCTGCTAGGATAGGCCCCACCTAACAGGATTAAGTGAAAGAAAATGATTAAATAAATAAATGTGTATATATAACAATAAAAACCTGCTTGACATTTTAAATCACAGAAAATACCAATGCAAATATTATTGCTTTGTTATCTACTGAAGTAGAGACACATTGTTTGTGTCTTTGGTTCTGTAATGACTTGTTGCTGCATACATACAGTATATTATTGATCTTATGAAGTGACAGTTATTTTATCAGAAATAGATAATACCAGTATAAATGGTTGTTGGAGACGAAAGTTTGAGATCACTGTTTGAGTGCATAGTGCTATGATATAGTACTAGCTGATCCCTTTTTGTGTTTTTCAGTGGAAGAAGCATTGGTTTGTTTTAACTGATGCTGGACTCAAATATTACAGAGACTCCACTGCAGAAGAGGTATGTGTCACTTTTTCATTCATATCTAAAAATGAATTAGTACAGTATGTATCATACAGTAAGCATTAACAGGTTTTGTGTGCAGAAAGATGACTTGGATGGGGAGATCGACCTGAAATCCTGCACTAAAGTATCAGAGTTGGATGTGGAGAAGAACTATGGTTTTCAGATTCATGTTAGTATTATCTAGATCTACTGTTGTCTGCCTGAGTTGTTGCACTTTAAATTTCTTTTCTTGTCTTTATCTATCTACTGACCACACCTAGTTCGTATGTCTGTTACATTTCCTTTCATATCTCTTTTTCTTTTCTTTCTTTTTTCTGTCTATGCCTAGTGTGCTTACCTTATCGTGTCCATCTATAATACTGTATTCTCTGTCCTAAACCTGTTCTCTTCCTTTTCACTTAGACACGAGAGGCTGTATTTACACTATCAGCCATGACAGCTGGGATCAGGAGGAACTGGATAGAGGTTTTAAAGAAATGTGTTCGCCCAAGTAGCTCTCCAGACCTTACACAGTAAGTGTCAATAATTTCCAATCAATCAATCAATTCAATCAAGGGATGAGTCTCAAATTGTAAACATTTGGTAACCATTCTGCATATATCTGTATTTATGTAGACATACTTTAGCTATCAAATATTGTAAGTTCTGCATAAACAATATGGTTTTGCAAGTGGCAACCAACTTAGTGCCTGGGAAAAGAATGTCAGTGTCTTGATATTTAGTCAATTTATGTGTAAGAGCAATAAGCAAAAGTCAGTGAATTCTTTTGTTATATTGGACAAGATGTCCCAGTCCTATGTCAGTAGTGTGTCAATGTATGCTGTGGGTTTATCCATTAACAAATCCTAATGAAGTTAACTTTGGCTAATGGAACTGATTGCCAAATCCATTAGATGTCCTGTCATCTACTGAGAGGGGTTTTTGAAGAGTTGATATTTCTAGCAGTGAGAACCAATTGTTCGCTATAAATGTCATGGAAACTTTCTCCCATTGATGGGACTTTGGAGGACATGACCCATAAGTCATGAATCTGTTGGTAGTGGGTTTGTATTGTATTAGACACTGACAAAGCCCTGTTTGAACATGGGCATCTTGTTTTTTTGGCGCTGGCTTGTGTTGGTCATGAACAGTCAAAGTGACTGTAAAACTGGTGGTTACTAATGTTAGATTAGCATTGGCCAAGTTGAGTTCAGACAAGATGACTCGTTTCTGAGTTGTCATTTGGATGAAGTTTTGTTTTTATAATGACTCACATCCAGCTGTTCTTTAGCTTTAATCTAGTTCATCCAGCCTTGCTGTTGGCCTTTTAAATAGAGGGTTTGCATTTTTTTTACTTGTTAAATCAGCTAATAGCATCATGTGTTAAATGATCCCTTTTCCAGTCATGTAGGTTTCATTATTAAGGATTTTAATAGATGATGATGTTCAACACAAAAATGCAAGCTTTGGCCAATCAACAATAATGGGGGTCCTGTATCAGGGACCCTCTCATTGTCTGTGAGTTTGCATTGCTTGTCAATGGTGGATCAATAGCTGCCAAAAAAGAGAAAGTGGCTTTTCCTGCACATGTTACATCTGCTTACACAGCAAAAAATAAAAATAAAATAAATAAAAACATGAAAACAAAATAGAGAAAGTGGAACCAATGTGCAGTGTAGACAAATAATAGAAATTCACTCATGCACTTCATTGTTATTGTTGGAGGGTGAGTGGTGGAGTTTGGCTGTGATGGAACAAGGTTTTAAGTAATCTAGCTTTAATCAATGTAACTTACACCTGGTTCATAATGTCTCTACAGATTGCCGGACAGCAACAGTGACAAAGAGAATGCCCACGTCCGCTTTTCTCGTCAGTCGTCAGAACATTCATCCCACACACCATCATTTCAGCGCAGGTTTGACTACTGTTGAGCTATCACCTGTCCCCAACCTCTCCACTCCTCCCCCGTCCAGTCAGAGAGAAGCAGGTGAGGGCCAAGGCAGAGAGCACAGCCAATGGCAGGAGGAGAGGAACACCAGCAGCCAATGGGAAGCGCTGCTTTCCCGGAAGGCCCCTGGTGGAGGGTCCAACCAGAGACTTCACATGGAGGATGAAATTGAAAGAAAATGGGCAGAGTTTGAGCGCCTGCCGCTAAAAGACATGGGCTCTTTAAAAGCAATGGGATCACGGTCTTCCAGCCAGTCAGCCAATGAGGCGCTGCAGAGGGAGGTAGTGTGTGGAGTTGATTTTCTAATTTGCAAACAAAAAATGCAAATTAACCCTTCATCTCTTGGGATGATGGAATATTCTTTATTTCTGCTCATCTAACACTTGACTCACTCAACTTTTATCCTGTTTTACTTTTTATAGTAGTGTTTCCATTCTGCAAAACTAAAGTAAAAACAAAAACAACACATTTTATGGCCAGCTTTGTGGTAACACTACTGAAAACTTTTTGTCGTATGCTGTTGGTTTGCAGTGTCACACTTGAGAATCCACATAGGACAGTGCTGTGTTTGTGTGTGTTGTTGTGAGTGGGCAAAGAGCTTTAACTGTGGCTGTACACAGTATTGTGGTATCTAAAGTTTGCAAAACACTATATTGTTCACCGTAAAAATACTAAAATCAAATCTGGAACATGTTTTTGAATATTAAAGACAATGATATGGAACAAATTACATTATCTAAAGTACATTTACATGATTCTATTTTTGAGGGAATATGTCATGGAGAAAAAGGCTAATTATAAAAGGAGGTAGGTGGGCTGCAACTATTATTTCAATAATAGGTTCATCTGTTGATGGTTTTTTTTTTACCATTAATTGATTAATAATGCATAATAGTTGAATAATAGTGAAGCACAATTAAATGTGTGATGATAATCTATTAATCTGATTCATCGTTGCAGCCCTACATTGTTATCATTCTGCAAGAAGGGCAGGGCTTGGTTCCCTGATCTGTGCTGGCCTAATTGTAGTATTAGTAGCTCATGTACATGTGTAGCTGTTGTACTTTTACTCAGTTAATATTTTTATTAAGTACTTTTCTTCTTATACTCACAAAATGTCTCAGACAGCACATTTTAGATTTCAGGTCATTTAAACCCACGTGAACACAAGTTTTTAAACCTTTATTTTTTAATGCCTTATTTCTAAAATCCTGTTTATGGCTTATGCCATGCCTATCACATGCAAGAGGAAGCAATGCAGTGTTAAATTATCTAAAAATGCACCATAGGAACCTGTGCATTTCTGAATAGAAATGGCACATGTCTAGTGCGCACATGTTGCTCATTATATTTGGCTAAACTGGTTTGACTAAACTTTTATTCACTTTCATTATCTTTAGTCAGTTGGCTTTACCTCTGTGGTCCTCCTTTTCTCCTTCTCAGGTGGCGTCACTGAGGCAGCAGCTGGAGCACCTACAGGGGGGAGGTCCAGGGGGAGGGAGAAGTGAGGGAGGGCTGGGGAGTGGCTGTGGCCCGGAGGCCCCCTGTGGCCGCAGCCTGTCTGCCATGGAGCTGGCCCATCGGCAGGCTCTGGAGGAGCTGAAGAGGCAGCATGGGAGACAAATGAGAGAGCTTCAGTCAGAGAAAGACAAGCTGCTGCTAGAGGAGACCCAGGCCACAGCACAAGGTCAGAACAGAAAAACACAAAAAAACAAACATCTGAGCAACAAATGAGTCTGGATTACATAAAAATGTGCTACCTTTCACTCAGTAGAGTTACATGCAGAGCTTAGTTTGACAAAGATTATAGCTTGATTAAGATTTCACTCTTTGACTGAATTTGCATGCACTTGAGCTATCAAACTGCAGTCAGTGGTCCGCTTAATCTAAGGCCGCAATCATGTGGATTTGCCATTCCTAGCATGGACAGCCATACTACTATGCTTCTTTTATTGTGCTTGCACAGATTTTATTGTGCTTGCTAAATAAAAGAACCTACATGAAACTAGGCCCTGTTGCCAATGTTTCATTACAAATCTTAAAGGCAACACTACAGCTTTAGAACATTTGACATCATGAAAGACCAAATCAAGCAACAAAAAAGTTATGTGTCTTTGCTGGTCTAAAAATGTGAGTAGCATTCTAAACAGTAAATACACTGTGCTATTTTTCAGTTTAGGAGCATGGTCGGAGTACTTTCTCCAATATTAATTTAGTAGTATATATAAATTTAGCAATAGTCCAACATGAAATTGCAGTATGTGTTGCTCAACTTGAGATACATTTGAATTACTGCCTACCTAATCAGGAATAACATGTTCTCATTTGCATTTAACTGCACTAGAACTCCACTTTAGAACTAGTTTATAGCAAATAAGCAAATTGATAGTCATGTTAGACATTTGCCACTGTTTTTCATGTTGACAATGGTTTTGTGTTTGTGTTTTAGTGATAGAAACTTTGAAGAAGAAACACAAAGAGGAGCTGGAGAGAGAGGTAGAAAAAGTCAAGAGGCTAAGCAGCGGTGTGATAGACTCCCAGACACTACGAACGCAGCTACAGTGAGGAGCTTCTAATATGATTTATGTTAGACCACTTGACAATTGCTTTGGGGCTTAGAACAGATACAAGCAAGTCTGTAAGACTTTCCTTTAGCTCCTTTCTGCTGTAAACCCTTTAATATAATGTTATTAACCTTTTACCAACATAGTTTATAGGCAGTTGTGCTACATGTTGCTTTTAAGAGATGCTCTTGTAGCTGTCCCGTGTCAGTCAGTGCAAGCCAACTTGTGTATTTCATGTGAATAGCTCTCGTGCTTTAACTGAGCTATTTTTCTGTGAATGTAGCTTGCACAAACATACTTGCCTCTTTCCCTAAACCCTTCAGTATACTGGCCACTTGGTCTTGTAAGGCACTTAAGGAATCCAGAGGAATTTGGTAATGGATTTTATTTTTTCGTAATTTTTATAAGCCATTTGACACAGCACAGTCTTAGTCAGTGATACTGGAACCTACACTTTAGGGCTTAGTTGTGTCTGCATAGTTGGCTGCTTAGTCTTTTTCATTTATGTGGTTATTGGTCAGAGCAGAAAATGTGTTGAAAAACCACCATAGGAAATAGTCCTGTTTATATTGTATGACGTTTGTTCCATGTAACACAGTATAATGAGAAACACTAAAATGTGGATGTAGAACTATAATCATATTAAATAGGTAAACTTTTATTTGTTTTGTCATTGTTGGTTTACAAGTGTAAAATAACATTGTATTTTTTCTGTTGTTGATGTCTAAAGAGCAGAAATCCAATCCTTGCAGAGAGAGTTGGCAGGATTGTCAGAGCGCTACTCTCAAAAGTGTCTAGAGCTAAACCGAGCTGAACAGGAAAATGCTCAGAGAGAACGAGAGATCAGCTGCAAAGAGAGGGACATGGAACAGCTGAGGAAAGAAAACCAGGTAAGACACCAGTAGAATAATAAAATATGCACACCATTGACCATAAATTTGGAAATTCAGATGAGAAGAATGGTATGTTTCTCAGGAGTTAAAAAGTCGTTTGGCCGAGGAGATTGCCACTGTTACACAGCGGGGCACTGAAGACAAAGGCAGGACGTCATGTGAACTAGAGGTACAACCTCTTACACTCTTAACTTCAAAACAAAAATACTTAATCATTGATATTACCACTATAATACCTTTGTCATATTGTATTTAAATGTTTTCCTTTTAGATTCTTCTCAGAGTAAAAGAAAATGAGATTGAGTACTTGCATAAGGAGATCAGCTGTCTAAGAAACGAGCTACAGTTTCTCAACACGGTACTGGGCCTTTTTTCTGTTAACACCACTCTATGATCAAATAAGGCTTGTGAGTCAAGTTGAGCAAAGTTTAGTTTGTTTATATTTTATACTCAAGTATGCTGCACAGTAAATCTCCACTGACCGGAAACCTTATGCATTAGAATTGCAGTATCTTGGGTTAGACTGAGCTGAAGTTAAATTCTATCTTGTGTTTGGCTTTACAGGAGAAACGTCTTGCTTGTGAGCGATACACAGAGGTGCATGAGGAGCTTAGCGGGCTGAAAGGTCGAAATGAGCGAGAGATTCAGGGCCTGAGGGAGCACCTCCGACTGGCCATGGCTGCCCTACAGGAGGGCCAAAAACTAGGCAACAGTCTGGACCACTGAGAACCTGTATATGGTACCAATGCTCCTGCAGACAGTGGCAGGTGAAGAGGACACAATAACCTTTTCACAACCTTTACAAACCTGATTTACTTTAGTTTTTATCTTTGACAGGTTTTTCTACACCCTTAATCACAGCACCATGGTGTAGAGTATCACTGACCTACAGTGGTGGCTGTGCGCAGGCCATAATAGTGCCTTACTTTTAATCTCTCTGCCAACAAGTAGCATAGACTAGCTGTTAGCTAATTTTTTTTACACTGGTCCACAATTATATTAAACTGCACTTTTTTTACTTGCTTTGGTCAGTTCAAGCATGGATAAATGTGTTTTTGGTTAATTAACTGGGTTATGAGTGACATTTTCAATCATCAGGTAATGTAAATAGCCTTATGTCAACAGTCTCATGTTTATGTTAAAACAATGTTTTTAGAGTCCTACCTGATGTTGCAAGGTCAACGGCGTTACACAAGAGCTACTGTCATCTCGTTATTGTGCGTTGTTTATTTCACAGTATGTTTACTATTAAATGGCATACATTTCTTTTTGAAATGCGTACAGTATGCTGTAATAATTTTTAGATGAAAAGATTGCTTGGTGATTTTTAGGTGAATTGTCATTAAAACAACATCTGGGAGCTTAAGGTTTTTGATAGACGTGCATTACAATTGTCATTTTATAAAGAATATACAAGCCCCTGAAAAATGTTGGGAATTTTGATAAAAGCTCTTGTATAAATGTTCCATTTCAAGTGTCTTCATTTCAAAGGATCATCTGGCGAATAGAGATACAATTTATATGCCTTCAGACACATGGAGGTTGCATTGATGAGCCAATTTTTATTGACGTGTATTGTAATAAAATGTCTTAGCTACCTGCATTTTGAAAATTGTTCATATTTAATGTACATTTAATGTACTCTAGACCTTGTATCAATGTTGTAAATTATTCATATTTTTGCAGTCAATAAAAAAACAATATGGATTATGTGTCTGCTCCTAATGAATAAAAGAGTAACTACACTTTTTCATGACATTAAAATTTTGAAGTAGAATAACAGAATGTGAATTTGGTCAGTTTTAATTGTCGGTAGTGATACTATATAAAACAAGGATGACTGATACTTTCATTTGTCATTCAAGCAATTATTTATGTAAGTAATAAGTTATAACATTCCTTCAGAGGTGGTGCTTTAACCAGCTCAGCGGCCTTCTTTTCTATTTTATAACCTAGATGAGAATAAATGTAGACACAAAAATGTAATTAGGTTTATTGTATTAAGCACGCTAAAAATTTAAAAGAAATATTATTGCCATCTATTCAGTCAATAAATGCTGAACATATTGTAAAAGCATCAAAAACACACTTTTGTGTTTCTTGTGTGATAGCCATAAGCCTCCTGACCTTTGAGGGGCGTCACTCTGAAAAACAGCCTCGTGTTGTTCAAACCGGAAACTACTGAACAGCAGCAGCAGCAGCGATGGCGTCGACAGCGGCCACCCGAGCGACAGCGGGTGCTGCTAAAGTTGTCAAACCGATTTTCAGTCGGGACCTGGAAGAAGCCAAGGCGCAGGGTTCGGGATCTGTACCGGGCCTGGTACCGAGAGGTCCCTAACACGGGTAAGCGGGCCTCTTGGACCCCTGAATGTGCAGTGGACTTATCCGACAGTCAAGGTCGCGTCTATGCAGTGGCTAGTCGTTGGCAAATAGGCTAGGATTTTTTTAAGAAAAGGGTCTATGTTAAACACCAATATATACCAAACCACTAATAATTATTATATTAACCAAATAAAACAAAAACTGTTAAAAATGTTCTTCACTGTCTCCATTTGTGTCGGCTATTTCATTTTCTATAACATCCAGTCTAAAGGTTTCACAAATGTTTGTGCTCTGTAATTTACTTCAGTATATCCAGTGTGACGGTGGTGCACTAGACAGAGTAATAGATGCATAGTGACCCAGTTATTGTTGTTTTTTAGTGGCCATGTATCAGTTGGATATTACTACACGCCAAGGAAGAGACAAAGTGAGGGAGCTCTTCAACAAAAACAAACATGTGACTGACCCCCGTGTAATTGACATGCTCGTAATTAAGGTAATGACAGCATTTGGGTTGCCAAATGTTTATTTCATAACGCAGCTATTGGAAAAAAAAAAAACACTTTTACTGCCAATTAATGTGCAAAACTGACGTGCTATTAAAATTACTTTGTATTCATTTCAGCTATTGTCAGCGAGGTATTTACGTAGTTCCATATATGTGTCTGTGTGCTTTTACAGGGGAAGATGGACTTGCAGGAAACCATCCATGTATGGAAACAGAAAACTCACATTATGCGCTTCTTCAGGGAGTCAGAGGACCCACGTCCTACTGATTTTTTGTCTAAATTCTACAAGGGTCATGGACCCATGAACTTTAAGCTTGCCTGCTCTTCTCCATGTTCCAAGTATGAGAAATGTTCCCATTTATTGTAAATACATACTTAATATTCATATCTATGCTTTGTCTAAGACTTTTAATCTCACCTTGGTAGTCAAATTATACACTTGTAATTATAAACTTGTACATAAAATACATTTCACATTTTGCTTAGCTAATAGGGAATGTAATCATTCAGTTGTGCTTGATGATAATAATCACTCTCCGTTTACAACAGTTTTATTAAGATGTAGAGTAAGCAAAACAGTACAGTACCAATATCACCGAGACAGCTCTATCTTGGTGTATATTATTTATAAAAATGACAACAATATAGTGCAAGCAGAGGTACTATAAGAAGACAGTAGAGGAACACTTTGGAAGGTGATAATCTGCTTCAGGGCTGCTGGACTTGCTTAAACAAGTCTGAAAAGGGGAAAAAAAGGGGGTTAGTGCATAGCATAATCTTTTGTACACTTTGGTTTGAGGTCTGATAAACAACACAAACAACAAGAAGCAACACTGAAAGCATCTCTGTGAAGATTTGACTGTTCACAATGCACACTTAATCCCACTACACAAGCCTGGTACCTGGAGACCGGAAGGTACACACCCCTCAGTCATCATCGTCGTCGTCCTCGGGCACAAAGATGTCGTGCTCCTCCAGCAGCGCTGCAAAGTTCTTGCTGATCTGAGTCCCCACATATAAGAAGGGCACCACTACCAGAGCAATCCGGATAAGGCCGAAGGGGGTCTGCTCCCCAGGGTCACATACCCCATAAAAACAACTAAGTTAGTTCATGTCAGGCAGCTTGAATATGGCTGATTGTATGTTATGTGTGAGATAATCCGCAGTAGAGTGAATATGGTCAAGATCGATGCTTTAAAATGTATAACAGCACAGTGCCATGATCCTTAAGCTATACTTAACTCTCACCTGTGTGCCCCACTACTCTCAAACAAGCGGCATTAAACGATAAAAAAAAACATTTACCTTTTTGGGTTTGGGCAGAATGGCTCCGGACGATGAAGTCACGGCTGTCCTAACTGGTGTCACTGTGCTTCCCGGAGAATTGTGAGGCATTTGCAGAGAAATACGGCCGTGTTTGAGAACCGACAGCCGAAGCAGGCGACCGAGGGGCAACGCCATGTTGACAGCGTTTGATGCGGCAGCAATGCGGAAAACGAGGATACCTAAGTACAACAGCTACAGCGCCGCCAAGTGATTTTAAACAAATACTATAATGTTTTTATTACCTTAGAAACTAGCATACGATACGAGTGAAACAAAATCATATTTGACCACAGTTTAGATTTTAATAAATTAACCTGAAGTATAAGACCAAAAATGTTACAGCAAAGTAAATGAATGCAAATACATTTAGCAGCCACAAAGATAAAACAACAGTTAATCCAAACAACAAAAAATGACAATTTACATTATCAGCAAGTGAGATCAAACTGGTAAGAGCAAACTAATAAATACTGTACAAATGTACATATTTACATTTTAAGTAGTGGTGTGAAGAGTGTGTATTCTGTGCAATAGTGAATGACATCTTAATGGTGTTAAAACACTTCTATCAATGTTGCATTCTGAGAGCATGCAGTTCTTCCATCTGCATTTTTGTGCAAACAAATAATACAGCAGGGGGACACAGTGGCAGAGTGGTTAGTGTTCTCGCCTCCCAGCTAGGAGATCGTGAATTGATCCTTGGGTTGGCAAACACATAAATTCTCTGAGTGAAGTCTGCATGTCCTTCTTGTGTTACCGTAGGTTCTCTCCGGGTACTCCGACTTCCTCCCACCATCCAAACACATGCATGTGTTAGGTGAATTGGTGACTCTAAATTTCCCCTAGTGGATGAATGTGAGAGAGTGAGTGGTTGGGTGTCTGTGTTTGTCTCTGTGTCAGCCCTGCGACAAGCTGGGTCCGTATCCAGGGTGTACCCTGCCTAAGGCCCAAAGTTATTGGGATAACTTCCAGTCACCTGCAACTCCTAATGGGAATAAGCGTAAGAAGACGAATGAATGGTTAAATGAATTATACAGTCTGCTGCCATCAAGTCAAAATCTCAGCCATTCAATGGAATGTCAAAAATTATCCTTAAAGCGTAATAAATAAATAATTTGATTGTTACAATAAACAGAACACAGCATGTAGCTTAACATTATGTTACTGCAAAAACAATATAATGCAAGTAAATGTAAACAACTTAAAATTATAGTTCAATGTATCTCTAGTGCATTTTCTCCTATTCCTCTCCTTCAAAGGTATACCTTGAATTGTACCACAACAAAAAAGTTATTTTACTGGCGACTATAGCTGCTCTGAAGCATCTAAAGAATCCCACGGTATTTTCGTTTTAGTGATTAAAAGCCAAACGTCTGAAGAATGTATTGACCTCAGACAGGCTAGGTTTAACAGGTCTTTCTGTTTTGTTGCTTTCATTTAGTCTGACAATTTTCCCTTTGGTGACAGCAGCTCTGAGGCTCATGCTTTTGACAACACTAGCGATAGGCCTTGAACCAGGAGTAGGTCGTGAAGACACTGTGATGTAGGAGGCGTCTTTCTGATGCTCCTCAAAAGTCACTGTAAATGTTGACACAGAAAGGAACATATGAATTTAAACAAACAATTTTTGTAAATACAAAATGTAAATGTGCATATTACTTGATGGTACATATAAGCCAAATACTTTACCGGCAGAGGTGATAGCTTTGTCGGTGGTGCTATTTAGCTCCAAAAGAATTGTGGGATACGTTGGGTGTAGGAGGAACAGTTTTCTAATGAGAGGCTCTTCTGCTGCAACACCTGGTGGTACCTACAAAATCATATTTTATAAAAACCTTGTTCTATAGTAAAAACATACTGACAGCTGTGGTAACTCCTGTTGCATATTTGAAAAAAAAAAATTGTATATATTGTCACATTTGCTCACGTAGAGTGTATACACATTAGTAGAGGAACTTGGGTTTGAACCCTGGCCCCAATATGGCGCAACTTTGTATTGAAGTTTTATATACACAGTATATATTAATAAGTGTACACACAACTTATAGGTACTGTGAATTATACAACTCAAGAAGGTACTTGCACATAAAAAAGAGAAACTCCTTAAAAATCCTGTCCAAACTTACTGTCGTTTTGGTAGCATTCTTCTGTGCTCTGATAGGTTCGCTGGCCCAGAATAGGAAAGCTGATAGGCCCGTGGAGGTGGAGATAGAAGAAGACCCCAAATCCAGACGAGGGCACACAAACTCTGCCGACCAGAGGAGGCGGCCATTGGCTCCGTCAATTATCTGAACCTGAAAGTTAGAGCAAACCATAAATTGTCTAGATAAACTTTAAAAGTCCAAACAAAAGTCTGAAAGATTACAAATGTACTTAGGGTGGTGTGGTGTGAATCACTTCAAAACTACTAAGCATTATGAGTAATTATTCAGATTCAAAAATAATTTTACCAAGCATTTTATAGAAAGGATGCAATATTTTACCTTCATGACCCCATTTGCTGATTGCTGAAAGAAAATATCAAGGACTCCATCATCATTGAAATGCCCTGAAGCTGGTTGGCTGTGACATACACAAAAACACTTTAGACAACACTGCATAAATCATATACTTTTACGTTGTTGAAAATGCAGACCACACCTGTGAGTGGGAGGTGAACTGAAGGTCCAGTCTTTCCGTAAATCCTTCTGCCTGAGCACTGACAGCTTACTGGAGCCGTACACCAGCACCCAGTCACTTTTGGTGCTGTTCAGGTTGGACACTGTGTCAAGGTTGTCATGGTTGCTGTCATAACCAACCACACGAGGGAGGAGGAACACGACATCCTCTGCTCCTCTAAAGATAAGATAGAAGATGCTATATGTAAGATCTGACATTCCTCAATTTATGCCATTAAAACCTTCGCTTTCAAAAGACCCTTTGTCTCAGTTGCCCTATACTAGCCTGTTTCCCTATGTAACACAAAGAGGTGCCTGTAACATGTAACCAGAGCTTTATCCCATTCGCTGAGCCTTACCCAAAAATGTGTATTAAAGTGGAAGAATTGGTTCTAGCCTTGAGTCCCTCCCATCCTGGATCCTTCTTGCTGAGCTCCTGGTTCAAGGGCACTTTACCGGTTGCATGAATGTAGAGGTCATGCAGAGATATAGCTTTGATGTTACCTGAAGAAGCAGACAACAATTTTGAAATGATTACAACTGAGTCTTTTTAGCTTCATTTCTCTGTGATCCACACTGCAGATTTCTTTACCTAATCCAAATAAGATGTAAAATGCTCCTTGTTGTGTCTCATGCAGCAGTGGACCAATCAGCTTTCCTTGCGCAGAGATGTTAAAAGGCACTGAATGTCCAAGCTTTGCTCCAGTTTGTCCAGAAATCAACGTCAAGGAGAGATCCATAGCCTAAAATAAATAAGATGCATATTTATACAAATATAACAGATTCTGAAAAATAATACTAAGGTGAATTAAACTGATGAAAGAGATTTTACAGCATCTGCAGGTAGGGTGCATATCAGCAGATCTGGAACCAAGTCTCCCTGCAGGTCTGGGAGTAAAACCGCCAGGGATTCAATGTCCTTGAGCTGCACCGACCAGAGATTATTCCCTGGGGATGAAAGAAGACCCATTGGCCCTTTTTAACAATGAATGGGTGGGTGGGGTGGTAGGTAGCCGAAACAGCAGCTCAGCTTTGGTAAAACTATAACTTATAATATTGTTTGGAAGTATAGTTTACATTAGCACATAATTGCTAAACAAATAAACAATGCTTGAAGTTTATTTCTTATGTTTAGAAGAACACACTTTAACACTTTATTGGTTTCTTCTTTGAAGAAACATCACCAAACATATTTGTATTCATCTTGGTGCCATCCCCACCATTAAATACGTAGCTATAGTTACTGTCCTGCTTTTATGTATTTGAAAAGGGCATCTTATGTCAAAATCCAACCATTAGTTTTTGATTTTGTTATCAGAAAAATCAATTAACGAGTGCTGGCAAAAACAACTTGACTATGTATTCTACTGTGTGATCAAAAATATTGATCCAAATATTAAATACAGATCCAAAATATTGATAGTATCGATCTCTATCAGTGAGAGATTGATACAAGCATGATGTGATTGATTCTTTTGCTCCAGGTTCTTTTTTTATTTGTACCAAATTGACCAAAACGTACACAAATGTAAAGCACAGCTCACTTTAGTATACGTAGCTGGCCCGCTGTTCACTCAGTGCTTCTCCTCCCTGCAAAAGCAGTGTGAACAGTGAACTGCTCTGTGAACTGTGAAGGAGGAATTAGATTTTTTGCTTTTGTGCAAAATGTTAATAAAATATTTATTTTTATTTGCCTGGCTTTGCGTAAAGTTTGTCCTGGGTTTTAACATGCACTTAATAGTGAAAAGCAAAATTTCATTTAGTGGTCAGAAAATGTATTATGACACACTGCTTGTCCTTACATCAAAGCATTATTGTATGCACAAAGAATCAGTATTAGTATGGGTGATACTGGCCCAGTATGATTGGTAAAAATAATTGCAGTATTACACACCCCTAATATGTACCATGCACTAGTAAGAACTTTTTTTCTTCCTGCCAAGCCCACTCAGGTTTTTTATCACAGTTACTTTTGTACTTAATTAAATGAAGCAAGGTACATTTATGTTTACTAGTTAGTTGTATTAACTAAATGTCCCTTACAAAGTAGTGCCCTAGGTAAGCAGACCTGAGAGACAGCAGGACTTATCGCAAATCCCACTAGACATACTGTCAAGGCATCTTCAGTCATGGTGCTGAGTGAGATCACCTGCTACACTTGCATATGACATCATGTCTGATGCAACTGATTTCTACTTTCTTTTACAATAATATGTACCATTTAGATGACACTAGAAACATTTTTTATACTTCCTTAGTCTGACAAGCAATTTTCCATTTAGGGTCTAAACAGCTAAACTGATTACTTATAATATAGTATAGCAGCAAACAGTATTGTAGCACCTATATGGTGATGGGGGATTGGGTGGCGAAGTAATTTGAATTTGATTGGACAAATAATTTACATTACAAGTGTGATGGTCTGGCACACACAATCTGTGCATCTCTAATTCTTCAACATTTAACAGAACAGAACAAACTTGAATTACTTTTGTCTTACCCGTTGTTCCATTAACTGCCATTATTATGGATTTGCTGATGAGGAGACACACATGTGACCTCTGGGTACTGGTCTGGAGCCCACATTGGATGTACATCACCCACTCATGCATGATTTTCTTCCACAGAATCTGACCACTTACAGCAGACAGGGCAACAGCACTGTAAACTAAAAAAAAACTTCTTCATGTTTGGCCCAATAGATTATTAAAATGTTTCCCAAAAAATCTGGCCCATACAGATCATAGTTGTATAGTTAGTCACATACCTTTGTTGCCTTGTGTGGGATGGGTGTCATTGGGCCATTCAGTCACACCCAATAACACATCCTCCACAGAATCCCCGTCCACGTCCCACAGTGCCAGGGCAGGAGGAGTGTTACCTGCAGGATCAACAGCACACCCCTCATTAGCTAAACACTGTATTCAGTTCCAAAATAAAAACAATCATTAAACAGTATTACAGTATTACACTATAAAGTGGATATATATTGTCACTGTTTCTTGTATGTTGAAATAATTGTCAGGGTACAGAGCTTTACAGTACACTGTAATAGGGGTGTGTCAGCTGTATTACACTTTTTGCACATTAAGTTTATTATAGGTTACATTTGTTTGACTATATAAATAGTGTATGGAAAAAATGTTCTCTGTCTGATCTTCTCACTACAGTAGTCAGGCAGTGACTACTACTCTCTTCCTATTCCTTCTTAGAGTGGGTCATCAGGCTGTAAATATTACTTGAGTAGTTAAGTAGTACCAAACCTAACTTCGGAGTCCATATTATTATCTTGATACTGTATCTTTTTACAACAGTAGAAGTCAGGACAAATCCTTTAACTGCAAGTCACCTCAGCAGTCAGACCTGTACTCTTTCAAAAACTCTTCTCGTAAGTTGAACAAGGGATGCGGGCGTGGCCCTGGTTGATTATTTTCCTTACTTATTAGTTTAAGGCACAATGAAGCATTTCTCAAACTGCCAACCAGACACAGTGCCTATGCAGCCTCTGTCATGGTGCTATCAGGAAATATAAAGCACAAGGGTGAGGAATACTACCAACAAGTACTACTGTGCATGTTTTATACACTGAAAATTATATGTGGCAAGAAAAATATTTTTGATTATAATGACCCTGAATGAAAGTATGATCATTGCTTTGCTATATGTATCTCAGCATTGGTACTTTTTGCTATGTTGTTTTTAAAGCAGCTCTGCATATACAGTGCCTATAAAAAGTGTTCATCCCCCTTAGCATTTTTCCTTTATTTTTGCTTTACAACCAGGAATTGAAATTGGTCAAAACTGAGGGAATGAAGAATCGGGCTAAATACAGGAAAATTCTTGAAAAAAAAAAAACTCAAACAGTGCTGTACAATGTATCCAACTTGAAGGAGCTCAAACTGTTTTTAGATGGAGAATGCGCACAAATCCTAGTGATTTTATGAACCAAACTCATAAAAACTCTTAAAAGACTTGGAGCTGGAAGTCCTTTAGAACAGTGATTCCCAACCTGGGGGTCAGGACCCCCCATTGAGGAACGCAAAAGCTTGACAGTGGTTTGCGAGGGCCTCTTGAAAAAGAGGTGCAAGCTAGGGCTGAATGATAATACACAAAGACTGGGTAATGAATTGCAATGGTGACAGGAAATGTGTTTGGGAATTGTTGAAACTAGATTAATAATACTTCTGTGATGTTTTTGTTATGCAGTGAAATTTACCCAATAAATTACTTAATTTTTCCTAATTATTAGGGTCAGGGAGGCAAAGGGTGGGGCTGTCAATATATCAACTTATAAAATGGGAGTCACTAGGAAAAAAGGTTGGGAAACACTGACTTAGAAGGTGGTACTACAAAGTACTGACTTTATACCTTTGCACAGTCAGGTTTTCTGTTTCTCTGTCTTATTTCTTGTTGGCTTCACAATAACAAAATATTTGGCATCTTCATAGTTGTTGGAATGTGATGTAAAAAGACATAAAGACATAAAACTCCCAATAATTAATTTCAATTCCAGGAAAAATGCTACAGGATGTGAATGCTTTTTATAGGCACTGTATTAGTACTATCTACTCAATCCAGAGCTTTTCAGCATGGTTTATTCAGTGGCCTTTTGTTCTGCCAACAATAACAGACAGGGACCATAGATATAGAAAAAGAACATGATGCCTTGCTAAGCTTTTGTTGTTAACGTTTGCCGAAAAAACTATCAGGGAAAGTAGAAAATGCATTAACATGTCCACACTAAAATGTTTTGATGACATACCTTCAGCTTCTCCTAATGCGCTCTCCCACTGTGGCCTCAGTTTTCCTTTCTGACACGGAATTAGAAATGCACAGAGCAGTACAAGCAATGTGGCACACACCAGGGGCACAAGAAAAGCAGCCGTACGGATAATATGCTTCGTCCTCATCTTCTTAGCCTCAGCATCAGCACTATGAACACCCATAACAGCCCCTCCGAGTGACCCAGACCCCCGCCTCTGGTCTCGGTACTGCACGCCTTTCACATCATCTCTCTCCTGGCTGGGGACCTGTTCTCTCCAGTCGTCATCCTCTTCATCTTCTTCATCAAGCATCTCGTCCACAGCCCCGACAAATCTGCCAGACCTGCTACTGCGTAGCCTCGAGGAGCCGGGGCCGAGGCAGCTGTCCCTACCCAGACCGTTCCGAGGGTAACTGAGCACGAGGTCATCTTCCTCACTTTCGTCTTCACTGTCCGCCTGGGTCAGAGGGTCATACTCACCCAGCTCTGAGCCCTTCTTCCCTGCAAAGACAAAAACATTCCAGATTAGGTACACAGATACAGCCCCATTTCCACCGCAGGAACTTTTTTCCTTTACCCAGAATTTTGGGGGAACAAAATCCCTGCAAGGAGGAGTGATTTTTCAGGACTTTTCAGATTTACCAGAATGATTGAGGGGCGGCAGGTGCGGTAGAAGAAACACAAACAACAATGATTCCCAGGAATTCTTTTACCTTGGTAAAACAAGTTCCTGGTAAAGGGTTTTTCTTTTTTCTAGCCTGGCAAGTCATACATACCCATTCTGTTTCTAAGAAAAGTAGATCTGAAAACCGTCCTATGTAACTCGTTACAGAAGAGTTGTTTCCCCACTTTTTCAAATTGTGTTCTGAAGCAGTACTGGGCATGTGGAGACTGTACATACATTTCTGAATAAAGCATGCATTTGTTCAGTCCTCCAGAAATTCAACTTTCAACAGTAACCAGATTTAAAATATAGAATGGATGATATGCTTTTCATCTGGATTTATAATTTTAACATATGCCAAAAAGCTGAAGTAATGTTTACACAATCCACAAAATGCCAAACGCAATCAAATATTATCTTTGAACACTCCGACAGAAGCACATTGGCCAGGTCTCTTTGGGCACTACAGCGTTTCAAATTCACACAATGTGTACACAAATGAATCAAGGACACATCGAGATCACACGAGGCATATTTATGAGCACCCTCTTGAACAGATAGCTTTAAATGGCTAAATGACGTGTTTATCAAACGCAATGAACACGTGGGAAACTCTCACAAGCCTCGATAATGGGGGGGGGGGGCGACAGAAAAAAAGGATAGCCTATTAAATTAGAACAATTGGTCACGTGTAACGCACTGGTTTAAAACAAAGGCCTAATAATTATCTCTATTTCATTTTTCTCAGTGACTATAACCCTCTCAGCGCTCTCAGCCTTCAGAGGACTAAGCCCACAGTGTGTAGACCAATGTTGTGTTGTGCTCCGGCAACAGCAGCTAACCGGGAGAACAGATGCACTAATCTTACAGCAGAGAAGTAATATTATATTATACTGACAGCAATAAAGGATAAGGCTGCGTGTACATAACAAATTCATAAAACCTATGAATGAAGGATGTTGTAGCCTCTGTCAGCATTAAATCAATGACCAATAAGTACAATGCATTTGTGTAGCTGTATTTGCTTACATTTCTACTACGTGTGTTAGGCCTATGTTGTCTCTTTATCGATGGATTGAAAATGCGTATGACGCATCTTACCGGGCAGTTTGAGAGCTCGGGACAGAGCTGAAGCCATTTCTCCTCCACCGTTACCCGCACGACGCCAATCCGTGGTGCACTGCTCGGGACGATATTGGAGCTGGAGCGGCTTCGCCTGCCCAGGTGCATTGTGGGAATTGGAGTTTAACTCTAGAGAGAATAAACGGGGTAAATCCATGGGTAAATCGTAATGACTGCAGAGGCAAATCTCCACCAACACTGATATTTACCCCTACTTTAATCAAATGTATATGAGAATTCTGTAAAGTGGTGGCCCTCAAAGTGCATACGTCGTATCTTTGATTTTGAGGACTAATTTTTTTTTTTTTTTGGACAACAGTAGGGATCGGGGCAGATCCTTGTATTGCAAGGCATCTCGCAAAGTAGGCGAGTCACCTCAGCAGTCGGACCTGTACCCTTTCAAAAATTCTTCTCGTAAGTTCAACGAGGGACGCGGGCGTCACCCCGCATCGTTATTTTCCTTACTCATCAGTTTAAGGCATAACCAGTCACTTGCCGAACCGCCGACTAGGCATAATGCCTATGCAACCTCTGTCATGGTGGTAAAAGAAGACAAAGTACTTGGTAGATAAATGGAATTTGCAACGACTACTGTGTGTGTTAATAGCTTTATTTGGAAATCCATTACTAAAATATGCATGCTGTAATTGTGTGTTGTATTTATTATGATTAATAACGATTAATTTTCTAGCACAAAAGCGCAAAGTATCATGGGTAAAGAACTCTTTTCAGCGTTTCTGGTCAAGAGTAATCGATTGCAGATACCTTTAATGATGAGCAAATGCTTGCGTCTATAAAACTATATATCAGTGCAAGTTACAGTGTTTTAGGCGTGTGTTTGCTGAATATTGACACACACTGACAGATAATTGTTGACTTATTATGATCGTAATTTGTCAGTTCCTCACCACTACTACCTTTCATGGCCCATGTCAGCCTCGGTAAATGTTTGTTTCTAAATGTTTCTACGCATGCGCTGTACGGCAGTGAGAGAAAATGGCAGACGTCTCTTTGGATGAAGTGATCCGACAGCGCGGTATTAACCTCAAGGCAACTGCTAAACGGTAGTTAACATTGATTCTTGTAACTTTTAGTTATTATATTTTAACTACATTTTTGTTGCACTTGTATTTGAAAAACATAAGCCAGCATGTTTGAGCCTTACTGTATGCTGTATGCTGTATGCTAATGCTAGTCCATTCACACAGCACGTAACTAGCTCGTAAACCAGTAAACGCTAAGCTAAATAGCGATGATTAGCTTTGGGGCTTTAACTCTTAACTGCTAAGAAAAGAGAAAGCAGTTTTGTAGTGTAACCATGTACGTGTAATCGATTTATAGAGTCAACAAACTGCTTAAAACAGTTTCCACTCTTGTCGTCACCTTTCGAATTTTAGCGTTAGCTGCTCAGCTAACATCAATATTTATTTTGTTCGCTACATACTCTGCAAATTACTTCAAATTACTAGATTACTAGAACTATTTCAAATGTCAAAGTACATTTTTTTCTTTTTAGACATAGTATTAAAACTATTCAAGCCAGTACAAGTACAATTGCTCACATTTAACATAAAAAAATCTTTATTCTCTTTATTTAGACCAACGTTTGGTCGAGGAGCTGGGGGAGTTGGTATGACTTTTGACGCCAGGCAGAAGATTGGGGCAAATGATGTGAGACAGCGTATTGGGGGAGGAGGTGCTGCAGGTAAAGACCACCATTAGTACCTAATTCTACATACAAATGTGTTGAGCTTTTTAATTTTATTAATCAAAGTTTTGGTGGTATTGAAAAATGTAATATTAATCTTTGCCTTTTTAGGCTTTCAAGTGAAAGACGCCAGAGAAAAGCTTGGTCAGAAAGATGCTCGTTTTAAAATCCGTGGCAGAGGTGGAACAGGAGGCGTGCAAGATGCTCGTCTGACGATCAACTCGCGCAAACAGGGACAGACTCAGTTTCATGTCACAACACAGGCTGTACCACACCAGCTACAGAGCCCAATGCCACAGATACAGATACATTCTAATAATGATCTTGCTAGTGTTAACACAAGGCAGTTTGGTGGACAAGGACAGAATCTAAGAGGCAACACAACATCTCAGATGAACAGCAATAACAAGAGAGTAATGGATGCTCGCGACAGACTAAGCCTGAAGAGAAGCCTTGGAGGAACACAGACACCAACTGGAGCAGGAACACCGTTAAAAATAACTAAGACCATTCAGGTGAGTATATGTTCTGTTGTTTGCAGTAAGTGATGGAAAGAGTAAAATAGCCAACAATTAAATGTTTTTAGTAATATGATGTACTGTTCTGCTTTTTACAGCAACGCCCAGTGGGATTGTCAAGTGGAATACGCACACCCATACAGGTACAGATAGTGCCTTTGTATTTCATCGCGCTGTCTTAAATGCTAATAAACTACTCATTGTGAAATGTGCTTCAAAAGTTTAGATTTTAAAGCATTTCAGATCACAGTTGTAAGGAACTTTTATTTTTAGAGTGAAATCAAAAACATGGAGAAGCAGCCTGTAGACGCTAATTCACATCATATTTAGCCTTGAATTAAGATCTGGCCATTTTTCTAACAAAAAAAAAATAATAAGAAGAAGAAGAATTTCTTGCAAAAGAATTTCTTGCACATTTAATTAATTTTTATTGCAACTAACTGATCTTTATATTAATTAGAAAAGCAAAACAAATGTATATGTTAAAATACATTATACCGAAGAAAATTGAACAAATTTGTTATGATTGCATTTGTTTTTAAGCACACTGACTTGCTTTCTACCTAAAATGTGTCAAAAAAAAAAAAAAAATGCATTTGTATTTGTATTTTTAGCCTGTCTCAAATGAGCTTGATGGCACAGCTAGTAAACACATAAAGATCACCACTTCTAATGACATCCTACAAGCCCGGGTAAGTAAGGCTCATACAAATTACATTGGACCTATTTGTTCATTTCAGAATAAACCTATAATTTTTGTTGTATGCAGGGGGGTGCTATGGGCTCCACATTCTCCATGTCAGCTCCAATCACAAAGGTGGTGAAAAATGATGCTTACACAGCCCCCCGTCCTCCTGTGCCTGTGACACCTACTCGGCCAAGCACCAGCATGTCTGCTTCTCGACCCTCAGCTGCAGCCTTACAGCAAGTCTCCAGGACTCTGCAGCAAAGTACAGCAGCTGCCAGCACAGCAGCTGCTCCTCCACAGGTGAACTCTCTTTTAGTTTTAGATGATGTGGTGGAAATTTACATTTTAAATATTCTACAATGAAATGTCTAATTTTATTTTTTCCCTCATTGGTTTCTTCAATTGTCATTGTAATTTCTGACTTTCTGTATTCCTGTAGCCTACATTCAGTCCTTTAGAAGGAACAAAAATAACAGTGAACAACCTACATCCTCGGGTCACCGAAGAAGACATTGTGGTAAGTAAAAGTAAAAAGTTAAGACCCCTCATGTTTGAGGGGTGCTATGATCCATGCTTCAAGCCTAATGATGCTGATTCTGAGCTCCTCATGATTTCTCCATAGGAACTCTTTTGTGTATGTGGTGCCTTAAAGCGTGCACGGCTTGTGAAAGTAGGTGTGGCTGAGGTTGTATTTGTCCGTAAAGAGGACGCAGTGAGCGCATACAGGAAGTATAACAACCGCTGCCTCGATGGTAAGTCTTTTTAGGAAAGTCATACAAATAAAAATAATGTCTACTGTGTCCAGTGTCATTTTTATAGTTACTATAACTTGTTCTTTCTTGTCAATAACTTGCAGGTCAGCCAATGAAATGTAACCTTCATATTCAGGGAAATGTCATTACTTCAGATCAGCCCATTCTGTTGTAAGTAAGCCTAAGGCTTCAAACACACTGGATGTGTAACCTGAGCGTGGCGACCGCGTCAGGGAGCCGTTTTCACTTCGGCGCCCAGCTTAGGAGTCATCACTTAGCTTCAGTGACGACTAGGATGCCCTCTCACGCTGATGCCTTGCCTATTTTTCACACTCGCGGCGGGACACGTTTTTCAGTCAAAAAATATATATACATGCATTTGTTTTGACAAACTACCATGAGCACTACAAATACCTGACAAATTTTTTTAATGTTTGAATGATTACTGGCTCTGATGGATTGTGTATTAAGACTTTCACTTTTTCTTGTAAAAAGGCCTGTGTTTGTGATGGCTACAAAGACGGTAAATGTGCCTATTTAGTCAACTGTAGTCACCATAGTTCTATTATATGTGGCTGTACTCTCATTTTGACTGTTAAAGGCTTTTCTATAGAGAAGGAGCTGCCAGTAGCTTGCCACTCATGTAGCTGGTGTGAACAACCTTGTGTCTCTGCAGTGCGGCTCTGAAGCGAGTAGACTCGCAGTTGCGCTCAACGTGTCCATTGTGTTTGAGGCCTAAAAGGTCTTTGATTTCAAATTTTACTGAATATAGCTTTTGACTAGTCAGCTGGTGAAACATCCTGTGATCATTTTCAATTTCTTGATAAAGTTAGCTCTATTTGAGTTGCATTAAGTATCAAATGAAGATACAGTTTCATACTATACTCACTATGTAAGAGTGTAGTAGTGTTCTAAGTGTAACACTTCTATTCTTGTGAATTCTTGCAGAAGGCTCAGTGACACTCCAGGCATAGGCAGTTCTACAAAGAAGGACGGTCTTCCCCCTTCCTTGTCACGCCCCGCTGGTCAGCGAGCGTCCTCTCAGCCCACACCAGAGGTGGACCCCCAGACTATTCTCAAAGCTTTGTTCAAGTCCACTACACAGTCCACCTCTACTCCTGAGCCTCCCAGCTCACAGGCCACTGCTTTTCGCATTAAGATTTAGCTCACGTCTTGTGTTTCTACATTTTACTGCATTCCCAGTGTTAAAATGTAAAAATCTAGTTTTCACTTGGATGGCAGATACATATGGAGCAAGTTTTTACTGATTTGATATATATGGTTATTCAGAAAATGTATTAAAAGCATTTTTCAGTTTTGTTTTTTCCCAGTTGTTGCTCTGTCAACCAGCCATTGAAAATGCAATTTGTTTTTTAATCAGACCCAGTCAAGTCCAAATCAATCTGGTTGTGTAATATTTCTTTTTATGCAGTGATATCCAATTTTGATGTTTTGGTAACTTTTTGTGCAGTCAAGTTCCGCCCAGTCCAAAAAAAAAAAAAGTTGACTTAAACCGAGAATTACAAAAAAGGCATCGACTTTAAATTATGGGGCCTTGTAGGTTTAATAATTTCAATAATGAAAAACACTGTGTTATTTAAAGAAGGACTAGCCACAAAAACAACTGTTCTGTTATGAATAAATACAATATTTGGGTCAATTCTGACATCAAGGTTTTTGTGTCATTTATCACTGACTGACATTATGTGGCTGACAATTTATAAATAATTGTGTTCTGTAGTACAGTATATGTGACATTCAAAAATATGTTCAAGGTTTACTACTGTAATTTGCATTTTGCTTTTCTGGTATGTCGATCTAAGAGAGCCTAGGAAGGTTAGCCTCTGTAACATCGTTAACGTCACCATTAAATGTTACATTTGTACTAGTTGCCTGTGACATCTCCTTTGTTTTGCACATTTGTGATGCAGAAATTTAACTAGTGTTTGAACGTAATTGAAGTTGTATTTTGAAAACCTAAATTTGCTCTTAATATTTAGGCTAGTATTCAGAAATTAAATAGTAAATTCTGTATATGTAATTTTTAATCTATAATCATTATGTTGACAAAATACAACACAATGACTTGTCCTCGGGACCATAAGAGTTCAATTACAGTGACGCCGAGGTGTATTTTACATACAACCTATAATTTACGAGCACAAATACTAGTTTTGATAGCCTTGTCCTGACAGTTTTTTGTTTTAATGCATTGTTTGATGTCAGGTACAAACATATAAAACAAGGCAGCGATCTAATACCATTTAATACAATACAGTTTATGTTTTTCTTTTATATCGCAAGAATTTTTTTGGTTCTTTTTTACTTCCGGTGTTTAAGGTTGTTTCCAAAATGGCGACCTCCAAGAAGAAACATGCTACTAACCAGGCTTGCGTTATTCCAGGAGGATATTCAGGTAATTATTTGTTCTATCTAGTTTAAACAGTGCATAAACTATGATTGTTCGCTTATACTATTAATTAATGTAGCTCAGCTTTAGTCTTGTCACAAACAGGGATGTTTACCTCCTGTTTTTCGTTGCAGTGCTGTCCTTACAATTTTGTTCCAGCAGCGTTGCACAGCACAAACTTTATGTGAAAGAACATAAAGTCCGGGATGAAAAAAGTTCACACAGACCACTGGACCGGACATTGTTTGTCCTCAACGTGCCCCCGTATTGTTCAGAGGTAAACAGCCATAAACCCGCGATCTTTCCATTTCCAGATCACTACCAATTAATGCCTGTTATGTTTATACATCTGTGCTTTAGGAAGTTGTTAAAAGGGTATTTTCACGGTTTGGGAATGTAAATTCAGTCCAGCTGCGAGACCAGCCGGGGTCCTCTCAACGTTCTGGACCAAAGCTTTCTAGGGTCTTTAAACCAGCCGAAAAACAAGTAAGCTGTTCATAGCACATATGACGTTTATGTCCCCCTAACGCTATACCAACTGATTCGCAATTGACCATGGACCATACATTTGTCTTACAGGGTTTTAAAGTAGGATATATTGTGTTTGAAAATCCCTCCAGTATAAGAGCAGCCAAGTCTCATCCATCCAGTGTGCCTTTGGTGGTTTCTACAGAGAAACATCCAGTGAAGACGGGTGTACAGAGTGAGCAGTTGTTAAAATTCTCATACTGGCCTCCCATTTGTATTGTGTCCATTTACTAAATATGATCTTTGTCACACTAGAATGGATTCAGCAGTACAAAGACTCCTTTATTCAGCCAAACCAACTGCAGAAATTGGTTGACTCTTTTATGCAGGACTATGACAAATGTAAAGAAGAGGTAGGACTATAGCTTGTTCTTTGTGTCACATCTCTTTTGACTTGTCTGACCTCAGCATGTTTTGGCTTTGACAGGAAGCCGAACAGAGGAGAAAGGAGGCTGAGCAGAAGGAGGAAGATGAAGAAGGCTGGGTCAAAGTTACAAGGGGACACAAGGGGGCGAAAGCCCGACCCCACAGTGAAGCAGCCAACCAACGGACTTTGGCAAAAGAGATGAAGAAAAAGAAGCGAAAGGAACTCATGAACTTCTACACCTGGCAGCACAGAAATACACAGAAAGAGCGTAAGTACTGTCCCTTAAAACAACAAATTGTGGATCAGTCCTATTTAATAAATGCTTTTTTTCTTTTTCAGATATTGCTGAACTGAGGAAAAAGTTTGAGGAAGATAAACAGAGGATAGCCTTGCTGAGGGCACAGAGAAAGTTTAAACCTTATTAAATTATACAGACTCTGCTTACCTTTATGAACATTGAGTTTTGAAATATTCTTTTGTATGCTTTTTATATTTGTATATATACATAGTAAACACCTTCTGACCTAATAACACCTGTGTTGTGAAATATGGTCCAAAAGTACAAACATCACATTTGAACACATAGAGTCATTCTTTTATTGAAATTGTTCTGTCTCTCTTTCTGCATCTGGGTCTTGTGCCTGTAGTTTCAGACATCTTCTAATGCTTCTGCATGCTATAATCAGCACAATCAACAGCAGAGCAGTGCCAACACCAGACAGAACATAGACTGTCACCTGAAACACTGAAAAAAGATTTGATTGAATAAATGCAGTTCTTGATCCATTAAAAGTTTTTTGACACAAATTAAAGTAGACTGACTTTTCTTAGATTTCAGACATGGATTGTCCTCCACATCAGTGTTGTTCTCTCCTACTAGCAGTGGTCCTAAAGAAATGAGCTGGAGATGATCAGAAGTGTATACAGCTTCTCTTCTTTGTCTTACACCCTCAGAAGCTGCAAGGCAAGTCTTTGTTTTCAAAATCCTGGCTTCTACAAATATTCAAATTAAGATGATTGTACTCACAAGTGATGGAGCAATATTGTGCACACTCCACATTTTCAGTACAGATTTCCACCCAACAATAGAAATACACCTAAATTGGATACTTGTTAATGTATATAGCACAGATGAGGAGACTGATATATCATGTAGTGTCCTTACTTGTTCTGTACTGTGGTGGCCTGTATGTGGATCCAAAAATGCAAAAGTCTTAACGTCAAACCTTCTGACTTGGGAATGAAAGGCGGTCTTTCCCTTGTTGTCAACAGGAATAGAGCTTTGCATGTCATCCAGAGGGTTTGGACATCTAGTACAGAGCACACAACTAAACATCTTCATATTTCACAAATGCAAACATGTCTTGAGATGCAACAAAAGATTTACCCATCATAAAGCAAAGTCCACACTGAGTGTTTAGTCGCTGGGTATGCAAAGCAATCTCGTACACGGAGTGAAAGAGTTGGGTCCGGGGATGGCTGGACAATTGAAATCTCTACATAAGCATCTTCACGCAATGGTAGCGTCACGGGTAGTTCGTTATTACCAAAGAAAGATGTAAAAGATGCGTCTAGAAGAACAAGTTATGTGGTTATGAAAACAGCATAGCAAAATGATGAATGTTAATTATTGTTGTTTATGGTTTTACTTTGCTACTCTCAGTGTCTTTTAATTGTCCCTTGAAAGAAAAATGTAATCAACTGACTTTGATACCTCTGGCTATCCTCATTTGAACTTCAATGCTTCCCAAGGCAACAGCAGGTGGCGGATCAGTCCCTGCAAATAAAGGCTGCAAATCTGCTGCTTTCTTTAACTCCCATGGCTCATACTCACATTTGACCTGAAGACTGGATGTTTTAAAGTAGGGGGTTACTTTTTTTATTGTCATAATGCAAAGCTTCATTATGATAAAAAAAGAGACCTAAATGAAAAATCTTTGCTATCCTCCACCTCAACTTCATAGATCACTCTGTCTTCATCTGCCTAAAGAAAAACACAGGACTGTATCAAAAACGACAAAATAAAAGAACATTTTGTGAAATTCTGATAACATGAGAGAAAGTAACTCTACCTTCATCTTGGCTCCACACTCCATTAGTCCTACTTTAAAGACAGCGATGTCTGGGGTGCTTATTACTGGGAAACAGTGTGGATGATCCTTAACTATGAGGCTGCTTGGATAAATGGGAGAATCTGTGTCTGCTGCTGTGACCGAGAATACAAAGTGTCCATCCAGAGAGCAGGCTGAGGAGGAAAAAAACATTATTTATGATTGTACGCTGTTGTGAATTAAATGTCTGAAATGCTTACAATTGA
This sequence comes from Bostrychus sinensis, assembly GCA_020698575.1. NCBI lineage: Eukaryota > Metazoa > Chordata > Actinopteri > Gobiiformes > Eleotridae > Bostrychus > Bostrychus sinensis. Next base: position 26,235,311 of record CM036253.1, on the reverse strand, counting down.
GTCTGTAGTAGCAGGTTTGATCATGATCTTCGTAACAGCATCCAAGTTTGTTGCAGACCTCATTTGAGATGTCTTGATTACCGCAATCCACCCTCAGAGCTTTGGGAGTATTGCATTCTCCAGGTAAAGCTAGGTAGCGATAGCATTTTTATTATTATACATTGAAGAACCAATTAATGACAAATATGAACATATTTGCTTTATGACCAAGACCACTGTGTACTCACATGTTGGGAGGAGAGGGGTTCTATCACTGTATCTCTTTACCAGAGGGCAACTGATATTCACTCTGTACCATCGATCTTCTCCTGTCAGCTGGACATGCAAAGGGATGACCACTGTCCTGTCCTGACAATAAAAAATAAACAGGACATTCCTCTTTTATATTGAACGCAAAACACTGTTAATATTCAAGTTTTTTCTTACCTTAAAGTTGGTAAAACAGCTGTCATATTTGCTGAGGAACACAAGGCTCTGGTTCTTGTCTATGGCCAGTTTCACTCCACAGGACTCAGACTCAGGCACTGGGATAACTGCGCCTGTTGGGTCTGTGAATATAATTGCAGAGAATAGATGTATAAAATAATTTCTACTGGAAACAAATGTTTTCTAATAGTTTTACTCACCTTTAACATGAATATTCCTATTGACATGGGGACCAAAAACAGCTTTTATTCTTCGACTGGAACACATTACTTTTGGCAGGGCTAGCCTCTTCCTCTCTTGTGTCTTCTTTTCATGGAAAACCGAGAAACAATTAGTAGTGAATGCAAAAACAAAATATATTAAGCAAAGTTTAATAGAATAGCAATTCATATTTTGGGGTATTTGATCTAATATGACTTGGGGATAACAAAACATCCAGTGCTCTCTGTGACAACACAGGATGGGTCATGTGACAACCTTTAATTAGTGTCAATTACAGTCAGCTTGTCTTTTTGCTCTTGAGCGCCTTGAAGATATCAGTAAATTATCTCACAATAACAAATACATAACATATGTGTGAGAGACAGTGGTGGAAGAAGTACTCAATTTCTTTACTTAAGGAAAAGTACCAATAAAGGAGCAAAAATGTACTCAACTTAAAGTATCGCACTAAAATTTCTACTTAAGTAAGAGTATTAAAGTATTTACTTTTAAATGTACTTGTGACTTAAAATGTAAAAGGATTTCACTCAGACTCAACAGCTCATGAATGTGTTAAATGTGAGGCATTTTGCTGATTCCAGATGAAATGAACAAACTGCTGCAGTAGAAGAGACTGAATCTGTCAGTGAGGTCTTCTGTCTTTATTATTTTGATGTTTCTGATGAGTACTACTTTACTGCATTTGTTATATTTAAGTACTGTGTGTCTACAATGGAGATACGAAAAAACACATGATTTTAAACTAAAACTCTGAATACTTTGTACTTCAAACCAACTCAGAAATGTAGAGGAGTCAAAAGTACAGATCTAAAATGTAGTGCAGTAAAAGTAAAAGTACCACTTGTAAAAATTACTTAAGTAAAGTACAAATACATGAAAACTGTACATTAGTAAAGTAACTAAGTACTTTTACTTCGAGAGAGCACAGTCAGAACACATTAGTGGTGCTCATTTAGCTCTACTCTGCTCTGTCTTTAACTAATTCTGTTAAATGTCAGCTTTAATCAGCTGCAATTGTGTGGTAATGAAATAAAGAACCAAGTTACGCACAGTTTACGGTGCATCGCGAGCTGTCAAAGGGCGTACTGACGTAACGGTTGACGTACTCGGGCTTCCCGTCGTTTAGTCGGGACTCGGGTTGACAAACACAGGCTAGCCCAAGCAACAGAAGAGTCTAAATATGGCTTTAAACCGCAATCACTCAACGAACGGGGGTGTTTTGATAAACAACGGAGAAAGGTACGTTTGCCACATTTTCTTTGTTATTCTTTTTGTCATTTGAGATATGTAGCAAATAAAATATACGATGTTTGGGGCTTGTTTATCTTTACTCCTGAGTGCGTAGTCAACGCAGTGTAGCTAGCTCTCGCTAGCTCAGCTGCTCATTAATAATGCCTCTTACCCAAAGGCAAACATTTAGTGATTCATGATAAATCCCATTTCAGTTACTTTACTTACTTAAAACAGTAAAAACTTGCTTAATTCTAGTTTACAGTTATGAAAAGACACTATGCTATGTTAGTTAAATAGCGAAACAGGAAGTGGCTATGTTGACATGTCGTGTTTCAGAACACTTGAAGAAGTACAGATGCTTTCAGATAATGAATGTGTAACTAACGACTGTTGTTATTTGGTGTGATTACTTCTTGACTTTATAGCATTTTAAGGGAATGTAAGAATGTGGAGCTTTCATTCAGTGATGTCACCTGCAAGACAGACCTGCTAAAGGGGAACAAAAAGGGCAATGTTTACCTCACACAATACAGGGTATGCTTTTAGACATTGGATTGCACACGGTGTAAATGTATATTGTTTTGTACTCATTATCACTCTGTATTTCTTTGGTTCAGTTGGTGTTTGTATCCACTAACACCAAGGACTGTCTGGGCTCTGCCATGTTCCCTTATTATCTGATGAAGGGCTGCAGCATTGAACAGCCAGTCTTTGGAGCCAATTACATTAAAGGGACAGTCATAGCTGAACCTGGAGGTAGGTTTCTAGTCTTGAAGATCTAAAATGATATAGGGGTGTACATGAATCAATAGTCAGAAACATATCCGTTGTCACCTTTCATAATTTCCTTTGTACCTTACTTCCCCTGATGAAATGAACACACACACACACACCACTTTCAACAGGGGCCTGTAGTTGAGCACTATATTTAGAAGAGGTTATATTAAAAAAAAAGTTGAGAATGTCAACGCACTTACATCAGATTTGTAGTAATTTTATTGATAATGGCTTTTCCACTCCCTCAAAAGAATGCCTCTTTTCCAGTGGCAATAACTCACATCATCTCTTTATCCAGGTGGTTGGGAGGGCCAGGCTCATTTCAAAATGTCTTTCTCTAGTGGAGGAGCCATAGATCTTGGACAACATCTCTTCAAATTGGCCACAAATGGTTAAGTTTCTCAATATTTCTTTCTGACAGTAATAAAATTCCAATTCCACACACTGTTTTAAATGTCATACTCTGTTTTATTATTATTGTAGCATCTCGTGCACCTCCAGCTCAGAATGGCGCTGCTGCATATGGTTATCCCTCACCAGGAATGATGGGCTACTATGGCCCACCTCCTCCTGCTCCTGCTCCAGCCTATCCTTATCCAGCGCCTCCCCAACCCAATGGTTTCTACCAGGCTCCTCCACCTGCTGCTGGCAACATGGCATATCCCTATCCACCACCCGCTCCAGGTAGACACACATTATATATACAGGCTTGACCATTTTTTATGCAAACCAAAGATTTTTGCAGAGACTCACTCTTGTATGTTTCATGATTTACAAACAGTAATGCCTTCATATTTTTTAATAAATAGCTTTTATTGTGTTCTGATTGTCCTAATTTAATCCTTTCTGTGTGTGTACCAGGAATGTTCCCATCTGGCTATGACTACATGGCTCCACCACCATATCCTGGGCCACCGCAGAACTGGACAGCACCACCAGCTTCAGCTCCTCCAGGTTTTACTATCTGCTTCTCGTCCCTATTTTTGCATCACTACACCTGTCAGATTTAATTTGTGTGCTCCAATGTGAATCATTCACAAACATGCCAACAGAAATGGGCTGTTGATGTCTCATACTCTACACATCAGAATTACACATTCACAAGGGTAACATGTGTTAATTTGGAGTCTCACTTTGCTCCTGTGGTGAGCTTGTGTACAAATGTCTGGTGTCTCTTTTGAAAGTGAATAGGATGGTTTCCCCTTTGCCTCCTCGGGCTGTACCAGTAAATTGTCAGTAAATTGTAAAGCTGTCACATGTTTTATGACTAATATTTGGAAAAAAAAATTGTAGTCAACAATTTGTCTTTTTATATCCTTGCTGCTGGCTCATGTCATATTCCATGTTATACACAGGCAATTCCAAGGCGGCTGAAGCAGCTGCCAGCGCATATTATGATCCCAGCAATCCACACAGTGTCTACATGCCCATGGTAAGTGGTTTGAATGTGCTATTTGTCATCCAAGCAGTAAATATAAAACTATTCTTACAAAATAATATCTTTGCAGGAGCGACCTCCACCATATGCACCAAACACTCCCGAAAAGAAAAACAACTAAAGGGCTTCAGAGACTTCTGTTCTGTTCTTTTGTTTTAATTTAATCTCATCTGCAACTATTGCGAGGTTTAATTGAATTCTTAAACAATGCCTAAAATGGCTCAGATGTGATACTACCATGAGTAGTATTTAGGACCAGAATATAAAATTGAGCAATTATGACAAAAAATATTATATTTCTATATATTTCTATTATATTTACAGTCATATAAATGCAACCTAGGATCATTCTTAATAATTTCACAGATGGTAAAAGAGGGTGACTCGGGGCATCTACAAGCCCCCTGTATGAGTGGACTTGAAAAAGAAATGAGTTGTACTTTGTATTTTTTAAGATAAAGAATTATTACTAAAACATTTTGTATTAGTTCGATTGGAGTTTCTGTAGGAATTAACAATAGTTAACTTTTATGATCATTACTATGTATTATACATTATCATTGCAATTACAGTGTTTCCTATTTGCCTATGATGTGCATTTTCCCCATGCTGTCACAGTTTGTGTGATCATCATAATTTCTGATACAACAAAGATTTTCCAGTATCCTAAATAATTAATGTTAAATGTATACTTAATAATAGATGAAAATGAATGTATGAGAGGTGAAGTAAGTTTTCTAACATAACATGTCTATGTACGTGCAATACTTTAACAATGATATTGGGGCGACCTGAATGACCCAGTGCTCTAGTCTGAGCTTGTGCAGTATTCAGGTATGCAAAACCAAGGTGAAACAGAACTCCACTCTTTGTGTAAGTACACTAGTGTGGGGTTACAAGGCCATGCTGTATATTAGTCTCATTAATGTCTCATTACAGTTGGGAGTGGTGCCACTGAGCCGTGTAAGTGGACCCCGCTTCTAATTTGCAATTTCTTGAAAGCACTAAATTGATTAATATCAGCCAGTTATGCACAACACTTATTGTGTTATGCATAACTGGCTGATATTAAAGATCTGTTCTCTTTTTTTCTTTGCTTTTTCTTAATGCTGACATTTCCTTTCAATGAAAATGAAATAAATTCATTAATACAATGAACTGATTTTTATCCTGATTTTATCAAATTTAAACACGTTTTTGTGTAAAATGCATACTTAAAACTGCCTGTCTTTTGGTTTTAGCAGTTATTGCCTTTTAGTTCCTTTGAGCTTTGGACAATAGATCCTTTTCTATATTATTTCTACTAGATCATGTGCAGCTTTTAATTAAATTAACCCCAGCTTTTTGTTACAGAGTCTGATAGTGGCATTAGATGATTGTCCCTCAGCTGGTTTAAATCATATCTGTCAAATAGGTATCATCAATGCAATTTGTGCCATTTGTGTGGGCAATTATCCACCTACATTAGTTTGCCATGGAGTTCCACAGTCTTCACTTTGACTCTCATCTATCACATTATACTGTACATCTTTACTTTAAGTAAAATATTCAACTAACATGGCAGCTATTTTTACTGTTATGCAGACAATACTAAGCTACTTTTTTAAGTCAAAAAAACATGATACCATACTTGGACCACACAATATATTTACTATATTATGAAACTCAGTCAAATCTGAACATATTCACACTTAGAATCACACTGAGGTATTGCATAACATCATTACCATTAATTTCAATTAAATTAAGATGGCGTCCTCATGCATTTAACACAAAGCACTGACCACACATACAGTAAAGGTTGCACATAAAATATTGTCACAAAAATATTCTTTTCACATAGTTCACATACAACACTGACAATAATGACCAAACCCATTTCTTCATAAAGACTACTTACATTTTATGGCTCAACTCCTATTTATTTCCAGTTCCCTACTCTGGAAAAGGAAGTGTGCATCTCCAGCCATATTCCATACATTTCATTGTAGCTGTCCCATTTTGTAAACTAGACCTCATGTGCAAAACTAGACTGGAAGTGTAATTTTTATAAACACAAAGATACAGAGATTTAGATATGATTTTAATAAAAACGAAAGATCTGATATGAGGTACATGGATCATAGATCTGTCCATGGGGAGCTCTGTGAAGCCACCATCTTGCTCTGGCTAAACAGAGTAGAGCTACACTGCAGATGGTTTGAGTATCAGCAACGTTGAGTAAGATTTGTGTTTTTGATCTGATCCAAGAGTTCCTATGGCTCCTCCTGTAGAAACCAGACCTCATTGCGGCGTCCATAAGGCTTAAGTGGTGGATCGAAGCTGCAGCAGAAGTACTGCTTGCGTTGGAAAGGAGCCGTCTCACCCAAAGTACGTGTCAAACGCAAGGCTTCAGCTCGGTATTCACTCTCTGCAGCGAAGCCCCCAAACTGTCTGTCAAAAGAATGAAAATTTTATGAATAAATGGTGTCCATGGTTCTAAATCGGTGCATAAACTCACTGGCAACTTTATTAGGTACACCTGTTCATTTGCCAATCACATGGCAGAAACTCACTGGATTGATGCATGCGTACATGTTTAGTACAACCTATTTGTCATGGTTTTGCAGAAACAGCTGATGAATAAAGATTTGGAGTGATGGTCCAAACAGAGAAAACATCCAGTGGGTGTTGATACCAGTGAAGAATAGCTAGACACATCCAAGATGTTCTTAAGTGTTACTTAAGTAACTAAAATTAGGCATAAACAACATGAAAGCATCCTGTGGGATATTCTCCTGGGACACTTAATACCAAATGAGCAGTGTTTAAACATAAGAGGCAACCTGGCAGCAGGATAATGTGTCGTGTCACAAAGCCCATATAATCCCTGGTTTCTTGAACATGACAGTGAGTCACTGTTCTCCAGTAGCCTTCACAGTCTTCGGGTGAGAAGCTAAAACTCTCTCCTAGAATAAAATTAATAGCAAAAGCACATACAATATTCTTAAAATAAAATAAAACTAAAAAAGAACTGTTTAAATATGACCTACAGAGCATAGACGGTCATTCCTGGTCGCTCCTCAATCCGGATGGAGCTGTCCAGGGGAGGAGGCGGGGCCTGCTGGTACATTGTGGGGATACGGATGCCTGCCACCAAACGCCGGGACAGGACACCATCGTTCCGCGGGTACACTGTGATGATGATGGGAGTTGCTGTGCCCATTGCCTCACCTAGAGTGGAAAAGGGATACATAGTGGCAGAATATATTCAACAAATAATGAATATTTAAGCACTAAGGTCATATTATGAATCAGTGCAGAGATGTGAAAACCAAAGACACAATACCAGTTTTTCTAGTGGCTAATTTAAATGTATCCTGCAATCAGCCAGTCAAATATTAGCCTCAAATAATTTTACAGTCTACCTCAATTGACCTTGTACTTGTATGCCTTTGTGAATTTGTCAATCTTCATTGGCGCTGTAGATGTACATCATACTGCATCATGGTTAAAGGTATCTTTTGTTGTATATGGTTGAAGAAAATGTAACACATCAAGCGAAAAAACAGTAATTGCATATAAAAAAAGAAGGCTACTGTTTACAAATAATGTAAGCTGCGTAACCCTTAATGATTCCATAAGTTAATCAGACTGCAATGACTTTCAATGAACACATTGGCATTACTTTCACATAAACAAGACAACCAGCCAACTTCATGTGTTTTAAACTGAATACCCAGATATAGTCAGCTGGCTAAATATGTGCCTATTTTATTTATAGGAGCAATTACAGGAAGATTTTTTTTTATGTAACTTAGCAATGTTAAAGGAGCCATTATTCTTTCTTATATGTGCTGAACGTCCTTTAGATTAATTTTCTTAAATAAATCAGTGAGAAACTACTGGATTTGTTTATAGCCAGCAGTATATCTCTGCAGGGCTACCATAGTTGTTCACATGCTCTATAAAGGATGTGTGGAATTTCAATATAGAGTTTCGGGGCTAACTAAAAACCGGGCATTTCACCAGGGGTGGGGCTTAATGTCCTACGTCACACATTCGGTTGGTGACCTTTAAAATCAACTTATTTTGGATAAACCAGTAATGAACCATAAATAAAGAGTTTATTGGGTAGTTTATTGTTGTGTTGTCAGCACAGAATAAGAGGAAAAATGTGACAAATAACATTTTACTGCCACATACTTAGGCTATATATATATATATATATATATATATATATATATATATATATATATATATATATATATATATATATATATATAATGTACAAATCCTAACCCTTTTTCTAACCTTAACCAGTTTGACAAATAAACTCATTATAATCGTCAAAATAAGTATAAATGCAACATGAGTCGCAGACCGCGTGTGGTGTGTGTGGTTTTTAGTGTGTCCCATGCAGTTTCACCACCAAATGTCAACACCTACACACACCATCTTGAAAATTACAGAGCAGACACAGAGCTAAACTTTAGGGATGGTTTTAGGATTTTTTTTAGGAGGGTTGTTTTTGTGTAAATAAGAATAAACATTCCATTTGTAAGGAGAAATATCATGTGCCACAGTTTTCCGTGGTGCCCGAAGTTCAATGTCTTTTATTCATGTTCACAGTATTCTAGTGTGGAGTCCCACCTGGCTCGTTGCTTCCTCCGATGTACATGAGCAGCTTCCTCACCAGCTCCCCGCTCACCTGGTCAAAGGTTCGACCTTCAGAAGACACCACTGCGTATTTGGAAGCATCGTACCGCCTCACCTCAAAGCTCACCCCATCCTAGAACACAAAATGGACTGCATGACGTTTATATTGCTTGCACATACACACACATAATAAATTGTTTCATTTCCTGGAGACAAGAGAAATAAAGACTCATGTGTGATTCACCCCTGACACACTGCTGTTGACGTTCTGCCTTTGGGAAAAAAGCCCTGAACTGTTGGGCTTCAGAGTGAGAGGGTGTTGTGTGTGCGTTGTTGTATGTTATTGTGTAAAAGCATGTGGGTGGACCAATAATAAAATGCACATGAAATACAGTATATTTACAATGATTTGATTGCATTTCTTCATTTGCTCTGCAGGGTTCAGTCATCCTACAGAGAATAATGGGCTGAGCTCTTACATAACAGAGCGCAGACGCACAACTGGCCCCCGCCCCCAGATGCATAATGTTAACGTGATGCAACACTTGGCTTTAAACAAGGTTAATGCAGCACAGCCACTCAACTGTAATGTTTAATAACAACACGGAATCTGGGCGTTTTGGACAGATGTAAAATTTAGTCACTGCTTAAACTAATAAGTCAGTAGGCTTTTAATTTTCCTGCCACAAGTGAATTATATCTAGGAAATAATCCTGTTTAAGTTCTGCTACTTCATATTTGTTCATATTTCTCTGGTTGAGAGGACAAACTGAGCACTGCTGGCGGAGGAGCGCACTCACTGGCATGCTCGTACTACTTTGTCCAACCATAATCCGAGCAAGCAGTATACATCCTGCTATTTCACAACAATGTACAACAGTACTAACTAACCACTAACTAACATCTAATAGCCTGGTCAGCCCAACTCATTTACATTACAAGAAAAGTGGGCCTGAAACTTCTTGCGTTTAAACCACCTTCTTTTGAGATGCCAATCAGACCAATCATAAACAGGGCAGTTACTTTAAGCTGTGTCTATTTGGTGCACCAGGCAAATCCAACTCGAGAACTGAGAACCAGACTATTTCTTTGTATATAAATGCAAAGAGATATTCCTACCCTTATTGTTTTGACATGTTACACAATTCTGTCTGATGCATTAATCCAAACAAGCTCTCTTATAATGTTTCCCCTTTAGCTCCACCACATGAGCAGCTAAGACAATGTTCTCCAGCCGTCGTAACGTGTGACAGGTAGGCTGCTCTTCATGGTAATTACACGGCCTGTGCTCTGTTGGCCCTGTCAGTGGGACCACCATTAGCATTGTGTACGGTGACACGGCACGAAAGCGGAGCCCGACTCTGGTTAAGCAGTGCAATTAATTTGTCGGTCATGTGTCTAGTCTGTGGTCGTGTGTGTGTGTGTGTGTGTGTGTGTGTCTTACCCAGCTTATACAATAATATTAATTCAGCATTCAAAAGGTATTATCAACACTTCAAGTACTTTTCATACCGCCTCTTCTTGTTTCTTTCTCAAGCAGATGAACTTCACTTGAATAAATGCGTTGTTCAGCTGCGAATGTGCATGGGTTATGTGTGTGAGCTCTGTCAGACACCTCTTGTGTATTCTGTGTCAGTTTTAATTAAGAGTGTTGGGTGACAGCATCAGGCGGGTGCTTCACAGATCAGGTGACTAGCTCTGATTTCAATACCTGCTGTTCAAATAGTCAAGTCTACAGATTTTCAGATTTGCCTTTTAGAGTTTTTGTCTGATCATAAAATTAAGTGTGCACTTAGGCAAGGTGCACAGTCCAAGCTAAGATGTGTGGTAGGTAATATTGTACTTGCTGTGGGGTTATTTTTCTTAGTCCTAATTCTTGTATTAATCATCAACCATATTTTAATTAATTCAATGACATATTATGGTTATGCTGAATATTCACACATAAATGGCTTCAGCAAAAAGAAGCATCTATTTGCAGTGTCAGACTGCATCTGTGTTGTTGTGGGTCGAAGTGTTAATGTGTCACTTTAGGTCATTTGACCCTCTGCGTGTCTGGTCAGTTGGGTTAGCCTCTTTGTCTCAGCTTGCCCTGTTTCTTTCTGCAGCAGTAGAATTAGGTCTTGAGCAGAGTTGAAAAACACAAGTCACTAAGTCATTGGCAGCCAGTACACTGTAGGTCAACAGGGCATGAAAGAATGGACCTAGAAAAAGTCCGTCAGGCATTTTTTCACACATCACTTACTCTGCTGGAATATGTTCAGAATCAGCGTAGATTAATTATACTCAAAAGTCACATGGAAAGCAAGGAGTGGGCAGGAATTGGGTAGTGACGTGGAAAGGGTATGCCCTTCATCTCCATCACGTCAGGCTGCTTTGTCACAGGGGTCAGTGTATCAGAATACGCATTCAATCCATATCTGTGCTCTCGGGGTTAACCACAAGCGCGTCTCACAGCCGCGTCCTCTTCCACGACTGGGTCAGTAAGCACAGTCCCGAGCGTGTTCTTGATGCCATAGTGGAAACAATGACTTCCAACCTTGCAGGCACCCAAAGCTAGGTAATTTAAGGTTGCGTCTCATAAGTGTGCGTTATCGTTCCAAGGCACACACCTGCATAAAACTTTTGCAAAATAATGTAACGAGTTGGAAAACGCAGCGAATTACACAATGTAACACCAGAAAGCACATAACATATTTAGTGATGCGTAAAATATTAATGGTGAAGTGAAACCGTACAACTTTTTACAGTATAATTACAGTGCGTAACGGAAGCTTTGCGCACGAACCCAACGTTAGTACGTGTGAGAACTTACTGACAGGTGCTCTTACCTTTGTCTCGCTGCTCAGCAATTTATATTCCGTCTCCTCGGTGACCCCGAAGAGCGTATTCTTGATCATGCCAAACATTTTACCTCGGCTAGGTCACCTATCCTCTCTCCGCACCGTTGGTTTGCCTTTTCCCGTTCTTATTACAACTTACAATTAAAAAAAAAAAAAACACTCCAAAGTGGTACACTTATAAGTATCCAACAATCGCCTGGTTTTCACTTTAAATGAGAAGAGCTTCCCTAACCGTTCCTTGTTGGTTACCTAGATAGAGGCAGAAGTTAAAGATGCTGGCTTCTCGCCCCTTCACCGAGCTAAGGAACGGACAGAGCAGCCTCTTCTCAGGCAGATGTGTCTCCGCCCACTCTCTTCTTTGCTCTTACCAGCCTGACACTCGCATACATCACTGGCATCACTCATGAGCATTTTAAACTTCAAGTGGTGCATCAATGTGACAGCATGGGACAGTTTTCTACGGTTTATTACCCACAGATGAGTCTACTGACATTAAAAAGTGAATAAGGAAACATGGACTTGCATAAGTTTAGGGTCACCTTCAAATCTGCTCATGAGCCACTGTTTTTTTTTTCTTTCTTTCATTTTGCTTGTCCTTATCAGCCCCCCTTGGGACAAAACATTTAGAGCCGGCCTATTGCACAATATATATTTTGACACAAGCTGTTGCTTTGTCAGTATGCATTGGAGTTTGTGAGCAAGGCCATGCACTTGCTTAGTCTCTGTGCCATTCTGCGTTCTTTGCTTTAGGGTCAGTCTATTTAAATTCACACTGAAGGCAATGTTAGTCACCACTGGAAAGATGGAACAAGGAAGGGTAAAGCAAAAAAGAGAAATTGGGTTGGACACGCTAAAAAGCAGTGGTAGTATTTGAGCAAAGTGAAATGCCATGATTTACAAAATGAAGTTAATTCTTTACAGTTATGTTTTGCACTCAACAAGGTTACATGAGGTTGCTACTAGGGAGCAGATTTATACAATACCATGGCCTATCTTACAATGTATATATGATAGAAAAGCAATGAGAACTAATGCTGGGTTTGATGCTAAATGCCATTTAAAAAACACACTTGATGCACTAAATGCTGGCAACAAAAGGCAGTATTTCCCATGATGACAGTGGCTACCCTATTGGTATAACCTGTAAACAATCTAACTGTGCTTTCTAATCCTATGTGAAATGATAGTAAAACATATAAGGTACTGAAGTAATGTGTCCAGAAGTATGCATAAAAAAAATAACAAGATAATAATACAGAAACATGAATATGTTTGTTTTTGCTTTTATCCACAGCCCAAAAACAGACTTGCTTCATCTTATTTACATTGATTTATATAACCACAAAATCATCATATAATGGTTAAACCACAGTGCACTCCCTTTTATGTTTGTGATGAAAACACCTCCAACACGTCATGACTCAATTTTATCCCCTTTCAGGGTTTCAGTCCATTATGGGGATTTATGAAGAGGTATTTTCCATGTCCTCACTTCTCCCAGCCTTTGCCCCCAGGTTGTGTGGGTAACCGGAGCCCTACTAGGCCGGCCGCCTCTTGTGTGCTGCGGTCTCCCTTGCCATGGTAGAGGTTGTGTAGGATCATGTGATTCCTTGTGGATGTCAGCAAACAAAGGTATGTGTGAGCCGCATGATGCGCCTCCTGCTGTGCTCTGCAGTGCCTTTCTCCCGTTACCTGTACCAGCACAAAATACAGAAAATAGTTAGACATGATACAAGCTGAACTGAGAAGCAGGGGTATCCATTTCCTTGAGTGCACCCTACAAACATAAACAAATGAGCAAGTATTACAGGCTTCCCACCAAAATGTTTTGGTTTTTTCACAGCTGAGACAGTGTTATGGACTGTAAGCATTTGGTCAATTCCCCATAGATTTAACTTGGTCATATATACATTCATATGCCTTTGAGACTCAAGTGAGTTGCAACAAACACACATTGACAAGCACAGCCCCTCTTAGCTCTTTTGCTTCAATGACTGCACATGCATTCAAGCCCTTGATAAGCCATGCTCTCCCAAGCATTAATAATAAAAGCTTTGAGCCTATGCATTAATACTGCTGATTTTACCAGGCAGCACTAGTGTGGAGAATCACAAGCAGATAAAAATAAGATTAACTCTTTTAGATAGTATTGTATTGTATAATAAGCATATTTAAACATTATTAAGTAAACGTATCTTATTGCATTGCCACTATGACAAATTCTAAAATCTAACTGTGACTAAAAGCATGTGAAGAATGCGAGTCGCTTCAAGTGGCATAGAGACTTAAAGTGATACGGCATCCTCAACATCTTAGTTGCTTAGACGAACTTGTCATCTTGCCACAAACGGTGCATGTTACTCTTACCCTAAAAATCACTAAGTGTTATATATATTACACTTGTCGGTTTCTATATGACACTATTAAATATAAATTATTTAAAATACTGTTTATTAACTAATATGTTGGTTTAAAGTGAATTTAGCTAACACTAGCCATGTCAATTAATATAGCTAATGTTAGCAAACACGCACCTAGCCTACAAGGGTACAGTATAAAGCGGAAAGCAAACTTACCTTGTTTTTTCGAAACTGGTCCATCACATAGTTATAAGCAAGAGATTGTCTGTAATTTGATCCCTGTATAGCGCGGAGCTCTTTGAGTATTCCTCTGCAAAGTCGCAAAGGTGATGAAAGAGTGGCCATCTCGACTCAAGAGAGTAGCTGTTTTTTCGCAGGCCAGTAGCACACAGATGAGTGTAGACCGGTTCAATCAAAGGCAGCACAGTCGAGCACTAGTTCAACAGCCACGAGGCGGCGCCATGTGCACGTGGGGTCACCAAGCCACACAACACAGGTGTATGCATCTGGCAATTAGCAAATTCCCGCGGAAGGTAACGATTTTTAACAAATTACTATTTTAATAATATTATTATGATTACAGAACTATACATTTTACTTTAACATGCACTGTAAAATTAACTTTACACTAGTAAGTTAATATAGTCCTTAAATGTAGCTTAAAGTTTCAGTTGTTCTTTTTAGCCTATATTAGCCTACAAAAAGATGAGCTCGTGCTTATGGCGAATTAGGTTGAACATAGCAATACTTCAGAGTAAGCCAGAGTTGGGTTGTAAATAGAAAAAGACCTTTGGGGATAAGCATGCCAAAAACATATGGGTGGTAATTGTGATACATGTTTAATGTATTGTTTCAGCAAACTTCCAAAATACATGATGCTTGCCGTCAGAGTCAACAATGGTGAGGACTGGAGAGGTCTTTAGAGGCACCATTTGGGTAACCCAACCCTAAGCCTAACAAACTTCAGTAAGTTCTCTCTACCAGCAAAATCTATTTCTTACACATGTAGTCTCAATATATTAAACATAAGTTTTCTTTTACACAATCTGTTGTAAATAATCGTTCAGCAGCGAAAATACTGCTGAAAAGAACACATTATGTAGGCTAAATGGCATTGGCTGTGTGCTGTGGCATATACTGTACCATGCTTCAACAGGTCTTTGTGGATATCTGATTGATAGCCCTTAGCCTTTATTTGAACAAAGTGGTATAGCAAATCCATTGCCATAGCAACACAGTCTTGGTTGTTTTCAGATTCTAGAACGTGATGATGTCACACTCTCAGATGGGGGGGCAAGAGAAAGGGTTACTGTATTGGTTATAAGATATTTTCACAAGAAAATTGACAAATATTGAGCCTGGTCATTATATTGGTGACAAAGCCCATGATCTCATTATATGTACCCTACCACACCAAAAAATCTGCATATTAATAATCAGCATTTTGCCTGTCCTTCATCTCAGTTAAACACTATAGGCCTATAGAATGTTGTGACATCATCTGAAAACCACCCTGGAAGCATAAAAAGAATACGATTCCAGAGAGCGAGGTAAAATAAAAGCCTTTAAAAATAGTGAAGCTGCCTGTAATAATATTGCACATGCACTGCTCATGATGAAATTAAGGGTCTGAATAATGATTAATTAAAAATGAAGGAATTTGTGCGTAATGTGTTATTTTCCAATGTAATAAGCGGTGTTTGTGACTGAGTCCCAAACTTTAGGGCGTCAGAGGTCATTTCCTTGGTTGCTCCTGCTTGTTCCCAGCACATCTAGTGATAAGAACTGGTAGGTGTATTGATGATTGACTCTAGGGGGAGCCAGTCTCTTATCAATATCACACACCGGTTTGGTTCCTAGACATCTGTTGGATGCACCCCTCTCCTCCTCTTCCTCCACATCCCTCCCTCTCTCTTACACTCTTTCAATGAATACTAATGCAGTGAGTGGGCCCACCTCCCTTCCTCCCATCTTTTTTGCAGGGAAGGGCGGGAGAGGGGAGACAGAGCGATTCCAGCTCAGTATCCCTCCTCATGAGGCAGCCAGCACTTGACTAGCAGCAGCCCCAATGCCTTTTTTTCTCTCACTGAGCAATACTGGTGATACTGTGCGTTGCTGCTGCAACAATGTCTAACCTGTGTGAGTGGCACGTTTCTTCAGAGCAGAGCTGAGAGCCAAAAGGAAGCTTCTGCCTGCCTTTCTCATCTGGATGGGAAGTCTTTTTTGGGAGGAGAGACAGAAGAAAGCAGAAGGCAGTCGGGGAAGGGGAACAACTGGCAACAGCCAATCCCCCTTTCCACATACAGACTGTAGACAACGGAGGCCACTGGAGTATTTGCTTTTATCTTTCGTTTTTTGTTCTTTTTTTTCCTCATTGCGCTGCTGGGAGGTGCTTTACCTTTTCATTTGCTTGCTCTGTCGGTCCTCTGTCTTCTCATCTATTTCGCCATTTACCTGGTCAACAATTTCTTCTATTTATGAGCTTGACAAGGAGGGAGAGTCAGGCAGAGAGACAGAGACATACCAAAAGACAAAGAGGACGGGGATTTTTTTGCGCCCCCTTGTCTCCTCTTTTCTTTCCCCGTTCATTCATTCCTCCCTTCCGCTCCATTGCTGTCACTCCAACCTCTTCTATCCGTGTGCAGCCCACGCTCCCCCCCACTGCCTCCCGCCTCTTTGCCGCTCCACTCACTGTGCACCCAAACTTTGGCTACTTTTTAAACCCACCTGTTTATTAATTTTCTCCCTTTAAAGCTTAAACGTAGAAATATCAATTGGCCTGTTTGTGTTTTCTCTTTTTTCACTTTTGTACCCCCTTCTCTTTTTTCCTCCCATCCTATGCATCTTTTTGGGCGATTCTTAATGCTAACCATAGGTAGGTCTACTTAGTGTTTAGTGTCTGTCGGCGTCTTGTTTTTATGTTGTGTGGGGTCCACGTTTGTGAAGCGCACATCCACTTGTGGCCTACAGTGGAGCTCAGCAGAACCATGGCTCCCTTCCCATCTGGCGCTCAGCTGATTCTTGCCTCATGCCATGTCATCCTCACGTCACTCTCCAGTTAGCATTTGATTGTCAGCCATTCTGCTTTTTTTGACACAACAGTGTACCATTAAGCACCTTGTCGTCATTAAACCACATTTGAACACCATACCATTACTATGAGAGACTTCCATTAAAATCTCAAATGGCCCTTTACTACATACCCCCCTTTGTTTGCTGTCATGTCCATTAAGAGGTACATAATTCTTAAAATACAAATGCTTTTTAAGATATTTACAAGTGGTGTAAGTGCAAGTTCCATGTTTTGTCAAGTGAAGGTCAAGTAGTGCCAGGCCTAATTTCTTGTTTTAAAGGCAGCACTGTCTGTCCTATGTTTTTGTGCCCTCCTTTCTCTCTCTCTCTCTCTCTCTCTGTATCTCTCTCCCTTTCTTTCTCTGTCCCCCAATCTCTCTGAACAGACTGTCATTCGTGCAGACACACACAGCATGGACTAGAAACTAACCTGGCTTTATTTATCAAAGGATTTTGCCCTCTTTTTTCCTTTGCCATTTTTCACTTGGCTTCAAGATGGAACCTCTTAAATCACATCTCACTTTTTCACTTTTAGTCCTTATCACACCCTCTCCATCCAAATTTATCCACTATAATATAATTTTGATTTGATAAACCATTCCACCCATTAATCATCCACTTGCTTAAATCAGTGCAGGATTACCTATTTTGGATTTTCATTATTTTGCTGTTACATGTTTGATTACTTTTAATTGAACCACCAACCAACCAGTGCATGTTGTTTAGAATGGGTATAAAAATGTAAGATTTAAGTATAGAGTGAAGCTTGCTGGAGAGTATAGCTCTTAAAGTGGTGTGTGTGAGGTGCAGGATAAAATAGATGCATAGCAAAGTGAGGCCAACCACACAACTCATGTCCATCTCTTTTTGTATATTTCCACTTTTTTCCTGAAGGCGCTTTATGCCTCTCTTCTACATGACGCAAATGGGAAGTGGGACTTTTGAGCAAGCTGCACTGTGTTAAAGACTGCCTGGATATAGCTGTGCTCCTCTGGAATTACCCTTTAAATCCTGGATTTGGTTTTATTTGAAAAAATTAAGTTATCAAAAACTTTGACATTCTCTAATGGACTCAATTTCAATATTTCCTTTTCAACTATTGAATCTTAATGGGATTTTACTGACACGGATTAAAGACTCAAGCAACATCTTTGTCTATTAGTTGGTGTAATAGTGGGGATTCTAATGGTTGCCTCCAGCCGAGTAATTCTTAAGTCTTAAAAGAGCTAAGTGTTAACTAGGTGAGTACATGCTGTTACTGTTGCATGTTTCAGGTCATGCTCGATGGTTGTGACATATTTATCTAAATTTATTTGAATCCATATCCCTACATGTGTGGCAGTGAGCATGCAGCATGGCTGTGTTTGCCTAGAGAGGAATGGAGAATGGACATTCACAGGTTAGCCTGCACTTAATATTATGCTTCTTATTTATGTATTTTATTTAGATTTGATTCTTGTTTTGTAATAATGGATGTGTCACCCATCCAGATAAATTACAACACTGTACATTTGATTTGTGTTTAGCTGTGGCTTCTCAACCACATCAAATAATCTGCCTAGCACAGCTCCCAGATTGTACTTGAGAGTGTGTGTTTGCGGCATGAAAGCAGAACATGCGCAGATCAATAAAGTAATCTACATGAAGCACATTGCCCTTTTCTCAAAGCAATTTTTTTTTCATTTTAGTTTTTTCTAGGAAAATAGCTTTCACAGACTAACATTAAATCTCATCTTTGAGTGGTGTGTGTTGAATGAGATCTTTGATTGTGCCTCTAGTAGACATGTTTCCATCCATCTCAAGTGCAGCAGTGATTGACCCCTTTTCTCTGATTAACTTGGCTATCATTTGGCCGACAGCACTTGGGATTTATAGTGCATGTGTGTGAAGGTTAGTGTGTGGTACCTGTATAGCCCACCTAGGATTTGCTCTCATAACCCACCACCATTACTCCTTCTTCTCACTGCTATTGGCACACATGTGACCCCTATGGCCTTTCTCCAGATGGGCACTTAGGCTCCGCTCCTCTGTCAAAGCTGTCACAGCTGCGACGGTGCAAAATGGTTGTCTCCTGACCAAAGCTCGGCATACAGCTCAGTGCACCTTGTTCTACGTATAATGATCACCAAAATAGAACAGTTATACAGGTGTGTGCACAAAGCAACATATGTATGTAGTGAATGTCTTGTTAACTCCAGCTGATTGGACCAGAGCAACGTATGGCATTTGTGTCAGTGTTTGATTGTAGTGTGCTGCTCAGTGAACATGTCCAGATAACCACACCACCAATGCTTAATTGTAATCAGAATTAGTTAATTATAGACAGATTGACGCTTTTCAATTTCAGCAGCACTAAATATCAGTCTTTCTAATTCAATTAAGGCTTTATTACATTTCCAAGTCACAAATTAAATTTTGCAACTTATTGCTCCTGCCAAATGTCACACCCCATTTAACATTTGTGCTGTAGTATAATTCTAAAAATGAAAGTATACCTTCACTCTAAATCAATACTGCTGCTCTAAATAGCCTCCTGTAAATCACGATTGGATGACAGGGCTCCAAGCATATTTCAGTGTTTTTCTTTTTGTTCCAACAACTAGTGTAAAAAGATGTGTAAGCCAGAATTGTTGAGAGTACGAAAGATTTCTCAGCAGTGTGTTTGCTGGCATCGTTAACAAACAGGAGCCAAAGCCAGTACAACTCCTGTGTCTGAGGATTGCATCTGCCTGTATAAAATACACACCCTATTGAACACCTTCCTCACTGCTTTTACCTGTGGATAGCATTAACAACTCTCTCTTTATCAAATCCAAAACAACACATTATTTAAGATTGCTTTATATTCACATTTGCTTGATGCCGCACGTCGACCTCGTCCATCACGTTGATAAATGAATGAATCAGTGAGCAGAGTCCCATCTCAAAATGGTAATACTCCACAGTGTGTTTCTGAATTTTCTTAGACCCTTAGTGCCCAGGCACAAAGCTTATGTTAAAGAACTTAAAAATTACATCTTCACTTTATTGGCAGCAAATCTACTTGAAGCAAATAGAAAATGGGTCATGATCAGATATAAAAAGGCTATTCAATAATTCATTGGTCCTGATAAAGATTCGCGCTGAGGCAGTGTCCATCAGAAAGTCTGAGAAAGTTGTCTCTTCAGGAGCAATATAAGTCTGTCTTGGGGGAATTAGCAGTTTTGTTTGAGGTTAGCATGCACTGATCTGTGTGTGCTGCCCTGTCACTGTGAGACCATTTTGTGTGTAATGCCCATCAGTCTATTAAATATGAAACGTACAATCTGTTACCCCGCAGAGATGACTTAATTATTCATTAACATACTTCAATTAATCATTTACCTCAAGTATGACCCACACTGAATGTAACAGCTTCTATGAACACACCGAGCAGTCTTCTGCATCTTTAGAATTAATAGATAAGATCTCCTGCTTGGTTGCGTTTAAGGAGACAGTACTACAGTACATTTGGAGCTGATGTATTATTTAACATTCTCTGCCCTTTACTCCAATCAGTTTTATCCTGAGCAAAACTGCATAAACACAAGCAAGAGTTCACAAAAGATAAGAAACGAAAAAGTACATTTAAAAAACTAAAGCAGAGCAGACATGGTATTCACTGAGGGTATAAATGATAAATCTCTGTTAAACGCTTTTCAAATAGGTTAATTGTATGTAATGAAGGAACTGTAATGGACAGAGGTCAGGTGCAGAGTTAAAGGTCAGCACAGTTTTTTTGAGTTCAGCTGAACATGGCCCCTAGCTAACCGTCCATCCTTTGTGTTCCCTCTGTACAGACCGGCCGACGTCAGAAAGGCAAACGGCTAACATCTCTTTGGAGGAGCCAAGAGAGAAAGACCAGTGAAGCTGCTCCTGTGGAGTACAATTACCTCGAAATAGCTGCTTTACCCTCTTGACCCGTGGAAGATTTTTACCTAAACCTGTGTGAGTTAGTGCTCTTTCTTGATAAACAGGGGGGAATTAGAGGTCAAAACTGAAATTAATAATTAAAAGCATCCCTCATTTTGAATCTCAACCTTCCTTTTCAGAACATCTGTATTTTCTGCAAACACACCCCACACAACTAATGAGGTTTTGTGGTAGAGAGGTGTAATTCAATTAATCATAAAGAAGAAAACTCATCCCTTTGATAAATCACAGCTGGTCTGAGTAAATAAACCTGCTCAAGAGGTGACGTCTGCAAATAATAAAGGCTGGGTTTATTCCCCTGATCATTTAACTCCTGTGCTCCCAGCTGATTAAACCCATATTTCTGTTAATTGACTAATTATGGTGACAATAAGTCTGTCTGTTGATAAAGTTTGTCTCAGAGAATAATAGTCCAATCACATAATCATCTGGTGTCTGTGTTTGAAGGGGCTTATGTAATGTCTTGGTCCTAACCGTATTCCCTAACAACCACATAGCATAGGAAAGATTTTATCCTTTATTGTTGAAAGGGTAGCATTTTAGTACAGCAAAATACTAGCACGTTAAATTAGACCAAAGTGCTCATCTTAAACTAATTGTTATTTGTGCCTCACTAAACATCTTGGGAATGCATTTCCAATATTTGTGTTTCACTTTGCTCTAGTGAAATGGTACACTGCTGTTTTGCTGTGTAAGCAAATAAAGCTACAGTTGGACAATTTTTTCACTATCACTTGCAGCAAGTTATTTAATGTTGACAACCTCTTGAAAACCAAACAGCCAATAGGGGTGTGCCTCAATTGTGAACCTTCAATGATACTATGTGTGAAGATTATTCTATAAAAAGCCTTGAAAATACCCCAATACTATTTTTGTTCACAGATTATTCATTATGTACACACTCATCATTCACTCAACAATTTAGATGTGTAAATAATGTGTTTTTTATGTTGACTGCAGTGGAGCCTTCCTCAGTCTGAGGCTATGAGAGGGAGAGAGGAGTCCCAGGCTGCACCATCATGCTACTTCTGAAATGCTGGGATGAGACTTTGGCCGGCAAAACACAAGGTAGGACAACACAGGTCTGTGTTTAAAGTGTATATAGCAACTCATGGTGTACTTTTTTGGTGCTGTCCTTGTTAATAAGCAGTCAAACAACATGTCTTATCTTCTTAAACCGTGCACCTTTTCTTTAGAGCTTGGTGATGAATGGTCTGAAACTCTGCAAGCCTATTTGCTTTGTATCTCACGCCAGGTTTTGCTCAAGGGTCAGAATCGTGGTTCAAGGTGGAGCCCGCTGAAGAATGGTTTAATCCCGGCTTTTTAGCACAGTACGCACTTTGATCAATGGCATGCGTCAGTGCACGGACGTTCAACCTGACCCAGCCCCTATTGACTATCGACTTCATTTGCATTGCTTTACAGGCATTGATGAGGCAATTAAAGGATTTGTCGGAGGAGATGTTTGTGACCATTTGAATGTCCAATGTCCTCTTGGCTGCTTTGTATTTAAAGAAGTTAGAGTCATTATGTTTGATAAGATAAGCATAGTACATCTTAACAATGTTCAGCACACTATATCCTTCTCTCATGCATTTATCTTGGCACTCCTCTATGTTCAGCTTTTAGAAAAATACTTTTCCACAATCTTTCTTCCCAATGTACCATTTATCAGCCGTGACTTTTAAGAGCTTTGCTGCAGAGGAGCAAGAATGAGAAACTAATTTTCACTTTTTTGTTTAGTTTTTTGATCAGTGCAGGTGATTGTGCGGCTGTGATAGGCTGTGAGCAAACTCCAAACAGTGCCATTACAACATTCTTCCTATTACTCCACGCTGCGGCCGGGGAGTGTGCAGCCTGGTAATGAAGTGTCTGAGCCTCAAAGTCACACAGCTGCCTCACCCGTGCTGACTCTGCACATTGCCCACTATGGCCTGACGTCATGAAACATTACCATATAAATGAATTAACAGAGCTGCTGAATCTCATTAACAAGCACCACTCTACCATTTTTTCAAAACTAAGCATTTTACTTACTATTCTCGTCCTGGCGGTTAAAAAAAAGCACTGTGTAATAGGTATAATAATTAAAAGAAAGACATATTAGAATATTAATGTCTCGCAAGCGGTTCAAAGGCTTTATCTCTAACCTCTGTGTACCTTCTTCAATGGGATTTTGACCCCTCATTATATAATTTGGCCTGTGCAACTATTCACTGCTATTAATTAAATGCAGCATGGCTTTTCTACTCATTTTTCAGTCAAATCCAATTAACAACAGGCTATGGCTACAGCATACTGGAAAAAAAAACATTAGCCTCTTTCACATACTCATCAATTTAAAGTGGACAGCTGGATTTCCACACATATAAAAGCACTCTTAAACCAGATCATTTTCTTGTCATTTTTGTGTTGTGCATAGTTGTAGTAAATTACTTTACAATGCCTTACAATGCAGCAGCAAGATCTTGTACATCTCTGCAGAGTTTTATAACTTTCCCCTCATATACAAACTTATGTGTAAACATACATTGTCATGTGTAGAATTTTTAGAAACACCTTTTATTATTTCTGCTGACGTTGAGGATGCAATTAAGCAGATTTAGTATTGAAGCGTAACAAGATAAATGAGCATCCCTGGGGTATATCTGTCTCATCCTATAGTTTTATTAACATCAGTGCTAAGCCAACCATTCTTCCTACATACTTACAATGTGAAATGTCTCTATGTGGCTTTATGTCTTTATTCTGCCAATTAAAGGAGATTGTTTTCATCTTATGTGAGATTTTATCACTGAGACTTTTAAAAAAGTGAACAAAGAAGCAATGTATGAGGGCTACACAATGTATAGAAAAAACAAAAAATGCAGTAGCTGTGCGAAGTAATACAGTAACAATAGAAATTGATTTGATACTGGATTTGAATCAAATTTACCATAGTAAATTAGTTTTTCATGGTTAATCGGTAAGTTGCTTAAACAGTGTTATAGCCATAATCGGTTGAAAGAAATATGAACAATTATTCATTATGCTCTACAGTAGATTAAAGGTACAGTAGCACTGGAGTTAAATCAAACTCAAATCAAATTTATAGCACATCTGAAAACACCTTCATTTGACTAAAGTGCTTTACAAATTAAGCAGTGCAAATGATATAAAATAAAAAAATAAATTGGGTAAATTAAACACAAAATTAAGCAACTGCTTCCTAAAATATACAAGCCTATAACTGGTATTTAGTAAAAAAAAAAAAAAAAAAAACAAACTTTTTTTATTATTGTTCATGACCTTGAATTTAATAAAGAGCTATTTTTTATAAAACGTATTGACAGGTGAGGTCAAGCCGGTGTTTAATGGATAATCAAAATTGTTTGTTAAAACTACTGGACCAATTAATCGATTAAAGAAAATGAACTGAATGTGCAACTCTATGTTACAATATAATTTAAAACTAGATTGATTTGACATACTATGTGTTAAATGTTTATCACATGGGATGCCTTAACATTTTTAAGATAATGACACCCTATAAGTAACTGCTTTATATTTGCTATTGCTGAGCGCAGATGTGTCTGTTTTAGTTTATGAAGTCAGTACCATCGTCCAGCAAAAAAACAAATAGCATCATTTGCACATATTTCATTTACTGCTCTTGTTAAAAATACGCACATTCAAATGTCCATTTCGCTCTTACAGTAAAGTAAAGTTTTTTTTGGTTTAATATCTTGTTTTGCATGAACCTGTGTGGTCCTTATCACAATCATACCAGCTGATTGTAAGTCTACATTGGTTGCTTATCTCGTAAGATCTTCTCTAATGGGATTTAAGATCACATGCTTTACCCTGGCCTGAAAACATGACCAGGACCTGAGCAGTGGCATTGATTGCTTTGCAAGCAGTTGATCAATAGGACTTCACTCATCCCCATTTCCAGCAGCAGAGCGGGAACATAAGTCACCTGGCATTAGCTGAGCCCTGCACTTCCAACATTTGCTTTGGTGGCATCTGTTGTTTGCTGGCACGTCGTCACATGCTCGCGGCTCCAAGATGCAGAGAGCGCCAAAATGATCACTTGATTAGTTGATTGACAAAATGTATCTGACAGCTGCTTTTTAATTGATGGACTGAAGTCTTCCTGGAGGTAAAATGTCAACGTCTACAGCAGGTACACTGTAAATACAAACACCATTTTAAAGCTTGCAGAAATGTTCTTTAATTTTTATGCCAGACCCAGCCTTTACAACACCATCTTCGCTGCATTATATTTAAAGAGTAAAACTGTACTAAATCCTACCCACAAAATTCTAAGATATTTTGCTCTGACTGTCATCCCACAACTATGTCCACCTTGATAAACATTCAATTAATTTATTGCCAACATTTTGCTCTCCTTTTCTCAGTTTGTTTTTCTTTTTTACTGCATAAGCAGACATTGCTGGCACTGTGATAAACACTTTCTTTGTATTATTGGCAGCTGTTAAATTCATGTTGCAAGCCAGACCAAACAGCCAATGTGACTATTCTTTGCATGCATGTAATAGGCCATAGCTTTTGTCACCACAAGCTAAACATTCTCATTTAATAAAATCATTGATTAGATGACACCAAAAGGCTGATTACATTATGTTTAAGGCACCTAGAACCACACAAGAACTGTAAAATGTTACAATTGTATTTCTCAGTGGTTGCAGTGTTAGTGAAGTGTGATTTCAGGTGTCAGAGTATGTATAATTTTTATGTTCACATTTATTTCCCTTGCACTTGTATTTTTATGTGTGGGACTTTATGAGGCAGTGTGATGTAGTGTGTAAAATCCTCACATAAATGTTCACATCTGTGCAGCTTGAGCAGGTAAAACAACCACAGGCGTGTGTGCAAAAGCTTCAGCTGACTTGTTGTTTTCAGGCCTCACCTAAAGGTTGTGTCGTGTTGTTAAAGCGAGTGAGTGATTTGTTTCGCTGCATACGCCACAGGTCAGCATATTTTATGCACTCTCAATCGACAGGAAACACTTGTGCTTGTGCCTCGTGGACAAACCACGTGCCGTGTCACAGACTTGTGCTTTTGAGCCTTAGGGAAAAGAAGATAGTAAATGAGTGATAAATCCACTATTGTTCTGGATACACAAGAAAAGGTTGGATAGTTGAGAAGCTGCAAGCTTTTCAAACATGTTTTATAAAAGCTGCTGTGGACATTTATTTTTTTGTAGAAAGAGGATTATTCGGCCCAGCTTAGCACTCTCTTTCCTTTTTCCAATAAGTGGTATTGTTAACTGTGTTTCCACTGTCCTGTGTGTAAGAGAGCAGCATTTGATATTTTTTCACATGGGATAAAAATCATATTTAAAGCAGACTTTCCAAACATAGATGTGTTATCAGTAACTAATATAAAGAGGTCAACTCTTGCAAGAGGCAGTCTAAGTTGTTTCCAGTTCATTCACAGCTCTAAACATTAAATTCACATAGGTGTATTTTCCAACACTTAACACACACTTACAATAGATTTTTTTAAAAAATAATGTTAACATAAGAACAAGAAATGATTTATTTAAAAACAGGCTTTTTAACTGTAAACTGTTGTCCAATTAACAGCCTCTCATGTTTAGCTTCACCTTTTTTTAAGTGGATAAGATTTTTGGGGAAGATTTGGACCCTTTTTGGTAAAGGAAACTTGACAAACTTTGGTAATGGGATCTGTACTGACCTGACCCATACTGTATCGCTCCAGTGGACATGGCCTTTATGTGGAAAACACATAGACTTAACACAGCACTCTTCCAGGGGCAAGTCAGTCCTTGAATCAGTTCGGATAACATCAGCTAGATGAATGAAAAGAAGTTTTTTGTGTGCTGCTGGAAAGGTAAAACAGTCAAGCACAGGCGCTGACCCTCAACCATCCCTGAGTGTGCTCTTTCACAAAGCATCCCATCTCCCCGTACTGTCCAAATGTCCCCTTTCTGCACTGGCCAGTGCCTGCTCTCTTTTGCCTCTAATTCATCCTCCCTCTGACCTGAAGCTTCTCACTAACTTCACTTTCCAGTAGACTATATTAAAAGTTATTGATTGGCTTGTGTTAAGGAAAAATGGCCTCCAGGAGTTTAGCAGTAGAGGTCCCAATGGGGAGCTAATGCCTCCCTCAGGGACTTCATCCAGGTACTGTCAAAATGTGTGATGTGTGGCGCCCAGGCTGCGCAGCTAGGGGGGTTGTGGTGGGAAGGGGGGCATGGAGGCAAACAGACAAGCCTCCCAAAGATGCTGCAAACTGTCCCACTGACAGATACAAACAAAACAAGTAGATTAAACTGGATATACCTGAAGATGATGCAGCAGTCACACATCCATTTAGCGTCTTGCATCTGTTCAGTCAATGAGCCATTTGCCTCTCACATTGATTTCAGAAATGCAGTGCCAGTTTGAGAACTATTGAAAATGATCAAAGTGCCGACCGCTCAATGGGGAAAAGTCTGCCGTGTTTCAACAAGATTTCATACATGTATTTATGGATTTATTATGGATCCCTCTCAGCGTTTTGCCTTTTACGTCACACTTGATGATGGGCTGCAATCATGAATTGGGA
Source organism: Bostrychus sinensis (assembly GCA_020698575.1). Lineage (NCBI taxonomy): Eukaryota > Metazoa > Chordata > Actinopteri > Gobiiformes > Eleotridae > Bostrychus > Bostrychus sinensis. The sequence goes on along the minus strand of CM036253.1, from coordinate 26,207,775 downwards.
GTGTTCTCATATTGGTATAGATTGTGTTGCATGTCTGTCAGAAGCCAGGTCATTCATGTGGTGTTCCAGAACAGCAGTCTCATTGAGATTTTTTTTGGGGAAAAAAAACTCATTGGTGTGTTTGTTTGAATGGTGAAATTTATAATGCTGGGAAATTGTGATCAATCGAATCAGTATCTGAAGTATTTTCTGTAAGACCCTATTTAGCAGATTTTGGTGTACATTTTGTTTTGTTATTTTAAAGATGCGCAGAAGAGGGAGAGGGGGAGCTAATGCAGTCTTTGATGTGCACATTGGTCTGCTGGGTCACTGAGATGCTCCATTAAACTTATACTTAACTATATTATAAGAGTCAGTGGAGGGTAGAGAAGCAATTGGCCTTGCAGTGTTCCAGGCTACTGGTCTATAGGATGCCAACAGTGCATATTAATACAGGAGTGCAGGCGCGTGTAGGGTATAACCTTTACCACACAAACCTTTAAGAAGAGTGGCCGTCACTGTTTAGTACTAAAAGTGTTGCACATGCACAATGATGAAACTGTATCAAATATTCAAAAGTTGTTTTATGTAGACCTTCACAAAACACACACATTATCCCAATATCAGCAAAATACTACTACCAAAATATCACAAGCAAAAAACTGGCAACTCTAAGTCTTTTAAATAATTAACATACTGATTACATTTTGGCTGACTTTTGTTCTTTTAGAGGAAGAATTTAAGCTATTTTTTATGTTTCTGTGGGTGCCTCATGTGACAGATGGGTAGCGTTATAGAGGTAGCAATGTGGATATTGTTTAGGGTTGAGAGATTGTATGCTGATATATAATTTAACACTATGGTCCTTTGTGATTTTAACATAAACGGATCATTTCATGTGTGTATAAATGATTTAAACTACTCCTTTCAACACATTGTTGGTACAGGACAGGGCCATCGTGTACGCTGCTCTGAATCTGTGCTCATGACTGCGAGCGAATTTAAAAAAGCCGTTAGCTCTTGGGAATGGAGAAGCACAGGACGACTGCTTTAGCATTGAGAAGTGGTGGGAGACTGCAGTAAAGCACTCAGAAAGACAATCATATGAGAAGTGGAAGCAGAATGGACTTGTACTTTACTGTGCTTATCTGCCTGCTGTACTCTCTCTGCGTTCTGTCTTTACTATTTCGTCTTCTGTGGCGCTCTTCCTAGCTCCATTCTTCTTCTCTTCATTTAGCTCTCCTCTGGTTCATTTCTCCCTTCCAGTTTTTAATTAAAACCTCTCTATCAAGGCTTCCTGTTATGTGGTTGATTTAAATGGACGGGCTGACATGAACTTAACATTACTGTCAGACCAAAGCAAATTCCATCAGCCAGCCTCACTTTTGCAGCATTGGCCATTTTCCAAGAGGCTTTTTATTCTACAGCCAATATCTATATCAGCACCTATCCATTTCTCTTTTACTCACTTTGATATTTCCTTATGGTACTTTTTCTCCTTTTCAGGTCAGAATCATGCATCATGATATAGAACTGCTAATCCACAAAGAGCCACTGGCTGATGCAGCAATACCATTTTTATTCAGCATGACTAAGCCTGTTGCTGCTGATACATTGTTGCTTTATTAATGTCATTTGGTCAGCTGGATTGTTTTTGTCATGGTAATATCCACTGCAGAGCTTTGCCCACAGTAGAAAAAAAGAGCCCTCTGATACACAGTTCTGGCACTTGTCTGGCCCCTCCCCCCACTCACTGGACACGCTCCTCCTGGTGGATGGGAGGCTTTGGCGGGTCGTCATAAATCAACATGTTACCACTGGCGCTATAAGGCTACTTTTTAATTAAAACTGTGAATCAGTCAGCTCTGATTATGAATTGTACTCCGCTGCCACTGAATAAAATATACAGGGCTGACTTCCTCTTCTTCTCTGACTCTTCCTCTCTCCGCCTTTCTATCTTTAAATTGACACCAGAAATTAAGAACAGGTCTTGGCCATCCGCAGTCACTGAAGGTAGATATTGTGAAATAGTTGAGAAGCTTAGAGGTTGCATAAGTATTAATAACTCAACAAAGATGGTCTGGTGCCATGGGGTCAACAGCATTATATCAACACAACACCAGCCAGGGGGGCTGAAATGAACCACTAAAGCTATTAGGCCATTGGGCCCTGTTTACTGCTCACTACACTCCTTTAATTATGTTGGAAGTTGTTTTGGGCTTAGGTGGCTCTATCAAATCACATACAGACAGAGCAATCAGTGTGTTGTCCAGTGAACATAGAATGCATGTGAAAAAAAAGTCTTTATTTTATGCCACTCATGAAGGCACAAGCTGCAGAGTGAGGAGCAAGCAGAGAGTGAGAGCCCTGCTGGTGCAACGCTGCAGTGCTATGTCAAAGGAAATAAATACAAGCCAAATCGATGAATATGTGATATGCAAACAGTTTGACTTAAAGACTGCTCTTAAAAGTATTACCAGGTTGAAGCTTAACCGCATGTCTCCTTGAAGGGGGGCTATTTCTAATTTATGACCTTTGCGTAGCTTACAAGTACAACTGACACGGTGGTATCAGGGATACGGGATGAGCCGGGCCTCTGTGGAGTCTAAATTAACCCAGTGGAGCGCAGCAGTCGAGCTGGAGTAGTTGAGCCGCGGCAGCGCTGCCTCCTCTACTTCCCTTTACATTACATCAGCAGGCGAGTGCAGGCAGGAAGGACTAACAGGAATTCAATCTTCCAGCTTTGCACAAACAAACTCATGAATGATAATGGCTTGCTAATTGAAGGTACTGGAGCGCTTCACTCTTCTGACTGTGGCGCTGCAAATGGAGTCCTCCGGGTCGTCATGGCGACAGGCGCAGAGATGCTCCAGAGGTCTTCTGACCCGAGCGGGAGTCAGATTGTCTTTTACACGTGCTCCCCAGTGCCACCATTTGGTTAGATTTGCACTCATGAATATTCAGAGGTAAACAGTTTGCAGATATTCTTAGTAAACCTAAGTTTGCATATGAAACACCATTTTGATAGATGTGTATTTGCTATCCAAGTTAATGCACTCTGATTCAGTTTAATACAGTGTAATTATCCAGATTACTCTACTTAAGATAATTAATTCGGACTTGAATAGAATGATGAGCTACTTATTCTAATAATCATAAAAAATGTGCAATAGTACTTTAAATTGTATGCTGTTTATCATACCTGCGTGGAATGCTTTGATAATCCATCCTACTGTGTTTTATGTACATCTTCATAGGAAATCAGTTTGACGAAGGATGACTCAAAATACAGTATGATGAGACGTCCTTGAAAGAGACTGAATTCCTGCAGCTATTGTGTACTTTAGACAAGGGACAGGGCTGCACTGGCAAGACCTTTGTATTTGTTTGGTGTTGCTGTCATAGCTGCCTGGTCTTTTTGGTAGAACAGTGGACTGCAAGACTGTTATCATCATGAACTTGCACTAGCTTATGGCTTAGATATGAATATATTAGATAAACAGAGCTAGTCTGATAATTACAGACTTTATCCCCCAGTTCTATCGCTAGTCATTGTTTTTTTTGTTTTTTTTTAAGTGGGAGTTTAATGGAGTCAGGCTCAGTGGAGCCTTGTTTTTAATGGGAAACAATATGGACGATATGGATTTTTTTAGGTTTGAGGAAGGGGAGCATTTTCTTATAGGAATTCTCTGTGGAAAAAAATAGACCTTAAAACATCATTTAGCCTTTAACCATTTAAATAAATGTGAATGTTAGTGCTTACTACGTCTGCTTACTTATAGAGAAACAGCACAAAAAAACAAAACAAGAGAGGACATGAAGTGAATTGTAGATACATATTGAATTCACAAGATGCTAACATATTAGGACCCAAATTGATCCAATTTTTTATTAAAATGAAAATGAGAAAGGTGCACTGTTCAAGGTTAAAATTGGGAAGTGGAATTTCAAATAGAGTCAGGATTAAAGAAGCTTTGTTTTGAATGGGAGTTAATATGAGTCAGGCTAGTTAGAGCCAACCCTTTTTGTTTGTTGTTTTACTGCTAATTCCACTGTCTCTGATTTGGTACCAACCAGTAGTAGTGTGTAGCTCTGTTCATTGTCAGGCTGTCAGAGCCAACATAGTACAGCTGCCTCGGTGAGTCTATCTGTATGTGCATGTAGTCCTGTTTTTATTCTGGGGTAGGCTCCACTCCCAGAGTGTTGGGTGGGATTAAATCTGGGGGACATCCGCTGGAGAGACACTCTTAGATGTCTTTATCCCTGTAGGAAGTCTCATCATCATCTGCAGCATAAAAACGCTTGGCACACCAGCTCTGGAAGATGGCTGCAAAGACAGCCATGACAGCCTTACGTCTGCAAGAAAATAGTGATGATCATGCAAAACAAAAACTCACCCCAAAAACTGCTTCAGATATAGGCTGCCTCTAACTGTGTGCATTATGAGCCCCAACTGGAAATTTATCCAAACTGTTGTAGCATCTATCTTTCAGCGACTTTAATCACAGCAGTTTCCATGCAGGAATACCTGGAAATAATTGAAACGTGTAATATTAGTAACAAAACTGATAGGTGAAAATGAAAGTCATCAGTCAATATTGAGCCTCGGGGAGCAGTGAGATCATAGTGTTGTGTCGCTGCTGCTGCTGCTGTGTGTCGGGTGAGATCATTTGAAGCAGAGCTCTGACAAAAGAGACATTTAATGTTTGTTGTTTCGTTTAAAGAACCAAATAAAATGTATTTATTTTTTGTAGTATGGTTTTTCACAGATGTCAGTCTTGTCGCAGGCTAACCAATGTGTGTATTATTGTGGCATTCATGGTAGACACAGTACAATAGCGGATTAGACCGTGTTCTTGCCTAAGCACATTTCAGGGCTGGGAGTTTTGATGTATCCAACCATACAGATGAGATGCTGATTTCCACATGAAGCGTCAGAATGTGAACATACAGGAAAAACGCATCCCTCGCAACATCCACTTGAGGTTATGCTATTTGTCTGCCTACTAAGTACTGCAGCTCGGCTGCCATAGGGCCGTGTTGTTTTAGTAGTACAAACATGCATACTAGCCCAATCTAACAAAAACTTGCACACCTACTAATCCAAAAAGGCAGACCTTGGTGCCAAAAATAACAGCTTGGAATGAGATGGATGGAGGAGGACAGATTATTGTGGGTCTAATCTGTGAAAAGCTGACAATAAAACACATTTAAAGTGATTACAGTGCAGTTATTGGCAGTGGGGTCATTCAATGCTACGCTCTCCCTCTATCACAAGCATTACTCTTAACAGAGAGAGTGTGCTGTACCTCAAATAAATATGTCATGTAAAGGTCTTTCACTGTAATGCCAAGAGTGTAGCCCAAGTCTTATGGTGGGACAAGCCAAGTCAATAATACAAAGACGAAAGAAAGAGAGTGGAAGATGGGAAGTCAGAACGGAGGAGAGAAAAGAGAGAGTGACAGAGGGATTTTAGCGCTGAAGCTGCAAATCACCAGGAAGATTAAGCATCTCCTGTGTGTGGTGGTGTAGGTGTAAATAGAAACATGTCCCTGTGAGACATCCTGTCCAAGTGCTTATCTTCTTGAGTGTTGTCAAAACACATTTGTCAATCTCACGTTTTGATGCGTCTTCAAATGCACAAACAGCTGATTTTTGCTCATGTACCTCTGTCCTCCCAGACACGCAGCCCTGACAAAAGACGACCTGAGTCTGAGGCTGGTATAAGCATTATCTTCCTGTCTGACGTGAGCAGCAGTACAAGCGCACCATCAGACAGCCGCAGGCAGTTCAAACCGCTCAAGAACTGCCATAACCCGGGACCGACAAGAAACACTTGGTAACTTGTCTGCCCCATCACTTAGCCAAGTGAGTGTGGGGCTCTGGCAGCAAGAGCTCTTCTTTTGGGCTGTGTCCTGTGGGAGTGTCCATGGATAGTCCAGACGCTGCCAGGGACATCTGCCCACAACATGGGCAGCTTGTGTCTGTGCTGTGCTTACTCACAAGGAGCTAATAATTAAAATCAAATGTGTACTTTGTCAGCTGGAACACAAATCTTATAAGATGCACAATGAAGTCAAACCTATTTAACATTAGTATTTAAAACAGCTACACATAAGCTGAAGAACGGTGTGTTTCGTATTACCAGGCTGCACAAAAATGTATTTAAAAAATCAAAAAGTGAAAAAAAAGTGAAAAGTATTGTAGATAGAAATGGTAAAAATAATATTTTGTACAGGACCGTTTTAGCTGCCGTTTTGTACAGTTATTAAATATTGGCTGAAGTCCACATGGAATTGATGATCAATACCATTTTATTTATTTACTATGAATAGTCATTGGTTTTCACTTCTGAGTAACTGGTAAACCCATGTATGCATGTAGCCCAATATGATTTGTATAGAAATGTGTGCTTTGAGCCAGTAACCATGGATCATCTTCTACTTGTCATATTTGTAATATCCCTAGCCTAAATGTGTTTGACAGTAAAACCCATGGGCCAGTTATTTAACAATGGTTACATAGGAGCTTGCCAGCACAGATGATGATTACAACACTGCTAACCAAACTTTCCCCTGATTAAAGAAGTTATTCATTATTTCAATTACTTAACACCAACTCAAAGCTTCTGTAACTCTCACTTTTCTGACTGATGATACCTAATACCTAACCTGATACCTAATATACTATATTCACAAATGTGTGGCAAGTTAGTATAAACACTGCAAAGTAGAAGTATCAACAATAACTATTTTTAAAACAATCAATAGTTTGTTCCAGATGAAGACTAGAGTGCTGTTTGCTCTTCCAGCGTGAAATGGAAAATAAAATATAGACCTGTGGATATTATTGATGAGGACGAGTTGCATTCTGGCAGCGCAGCTTACAGAACAAGAGATTCACTTTTAATATTTCACATCATATCCAGACCTAAACTAAAAGAGCTGTCTCATTGCTGTAGAAGATGGCTCAAATAGGACTCTTCATGTTCATCATGGAGGCAGCCACTTGACTTATAAATAAAGCAGAAAATGTTGTGTGCAGAGGCGTAATCATAGCCCTGCACAGGAAGTGTCTGTACCCCTCTGTGCTGCGCTCCGGCTGTAATTATCCCATATAGGACCAACATCTGCGCGTCAAATCATCACCAATTCTCACATGCAGCCCATAGATGCATCATGCGATCAGCCAAAAATTACAGTGTGGTCCTGGGTAGTGTGTTACCAGCCTCCCACCCATCACAGCGCCACAGGTCGAGAGCATGTGATCACCGCCCCCATGTCTCTGTGCTGCTGTGTGGTCAAAGAGGTTGTCCAGGTAACATTTTCTTTCATCACCTGTCAGCACATGTTCTGGGTCAGGCCGAGTCTGCCACCTGAGGGAGCAGCTGCCGAACACAAAGCACACACACTGTGTGGCTCTGGACTCAAGGATATTTTTACACTTTATTTTTTCAAGAAACACTACACACACATTGATTCAGGTTGAATTGGGTTTAACACCAGGTTAAACATAACTGAACTGCATTTCATGGCTGCTATTAGACAGAGGAGGTTACTCCACCAAGGGAGGCATTTACTAATTGCAGTCAGCATCATTACAATATTAAACATAGTTATTGCATATTTGTTTTTCTCATATCATGCAGCCCTCCTTAAGATATTGGGTTTATTACCAAGGCTATTATAGATGATTGTGTTAAGCCTGTACTGGGGCACTGGCCATTGTTTGCATACATTTGGTTCAGTCACTGTGCTTCTCCATTAACGGCAGGTTAGCACTCCTGCTTTACAGTAAGAAGGTTCTGGGTACAATTCCCAGACCTTGCGGGGCCTTTCTGTGTGGAGTTTGCATGTTCTCCCTATCTGCATAGGTTTCCCTCTGGGTGCCAGACCAGCAAAAACATACACACAAATAAACGTGCAATATGTCTCCCTTGGGGCCAGAACTCCCCTGCAAAAGAGATTGTTAATCTCAGTGGGACTTTCCTCATTAAATAAAGGTCAAATAAAATAAATAAATAATAAAAGGATGAGCTCACTGACTGGTGGTCTTCTCAGTTTGTTAACATTGAATCAGTGGCATTCAAACAATCATACATTAAAAGTACTGTAGCTATTCCAGTGGTGACTCTGCTTACACGCAAAAACAGTGCAAAAAATAAAAACATAAATAAGAGTATAATAATAAGACAATAAGAGTGGAACAGGAAAAAAATGAAACCGTGAGAAATATTAGCATTACATTCACGCAGTGTTTTAAGACAGAGTCAAGTGCAGAATAACAACTGTGTAAAGTCAGTTACAAAATATTTTGTTGTGGAAAATGTTCACTATTATGAATAAAATGAAAGCATGGATTTTACTATGTTCACTATGCCTTGCATGCGATGAGGGTTAAAAGTGTGCAGAAATTAGTTTGGGAATAATGTAGCTTTAAGTTTTAAAAACTGACACATTATTGCATTGAGTAGCCTCAAGTGTATGCACATAGGAGACAATTTTAAATACATTCTGTCTGTCTCTTGCTCTTGTATCTCTGCTGATACAAAAGCGCCTCATTGTGACATTTTCATTTCAATTAAAAGACGAAATGAAGCCTGCGCTGCACGCCTGGCTTAGCACTTAAGATAATGTACATGCCCCATAAAGTGTTTGAAGTCATCCAAAGAGATATAGAGACAGACCCTTTCAGTACAATCTCCTTCTGTCCTCCTAAATATCAAGCCAGGCAATAAATGTGAAAAATTGCCAGTTGCCTTTGTCCATGCAAATAACACCATTGACAAACCTGACACTTGGCACATAATGAGAGGAGTGAGTGTGAGCACACCAGAAAGATAAGTGGGAGAATTGAGCGGAAGTGTTGTTCTGAGAGACAAAATGATAACATGAAGACTGAAGAGGGTCCTTGGCATAGTGCACCATCTTTATGGTTTCAGCAACAGTTAAGCCCATAGCAAGAATTCAACATTCAGGGAAGATAAAAAGTGCTTATGAGTAGAAAAAATAATAAATTTGGCAAATACATAACCTTCTTGATAAAAGGATAGAGGGGTAAACTGTTTTTTAGTCTTATCTTATGAAGTTGATTGATGACATTGGTCTGATGTTGAACTGAGCTCAAGTTTAAGGTAGATCTGGTAGTGGTGGCATTTGCATTGCAGAGGCAGGTTGATAAGTGGCAGTTTGTGAACATTTGGTACTGCAGGTCCAAACACACACTCAGCACCTTCCACCTCCACAGCAGGCGGCACAGACAGGACTCATCATTATTTATAAGAGCACTCATAATGACTTCACACATTAGCCCACCATTTATGCTGCTTTTCCCTCATATTCTTTTATAACGTCACTTTGGCAGCGCCTCACCATCCAGCTGATTTCTGCTCTCACCAGTATGCTGCTCAGTGACCTGTGTTGTGGCCGGTCGCATCCCCAGGGCAGAGGGTCTCTCTGTCTTCAAATGCTACCACAGACTAAAAAATGTTTTTAATATCTGTATGGGCAGTTTGCTGAATCAATTTTGAATCAAAGTCACCTCATTGCAGCGATTAGCCTTATAAGGTTACCTTTTTCTGCTGGCTTTCATTTGAGCAAAAAAACATAAATGTCAGTTCTAAAAACGCATTAGGGAGAGCAAGCCACTGCAAGCACTGTTCACAACCTTTCAAACCAAATTCATCAAACACACATACACATTTACAGTGCCCACAAGCGAACAAACCATTCTCAGCGGTAATGCCTTCTGTCTTGCTAGGATTTATTACTGTGGGAGTCGAATGTGTTCTGATTGCAACCAAGGACTGTTTGGTCACATATTTTAAACATTTCTCAAAGAATATTCAGTCTATTTATATTCCTTTTATTTTATTCTTTTGTTACTGTCCGATTTATAATAGTACATTATGTGCATTTTCATGTATAAATGCCATCTATTTGACACATCTTGACATTCAATACAGGCCTCGCTAGTTCCATACTGTGATTTATGGCCGACAGAAATAATAATATAATAAAAGAAGAGGAGAGCCAATTACAGGGCCATATTGGGTACGTCATGCCTCATATCGCCTGCTCCGTCAACTTTTCACTACAACAGTAAGTGTTCGTCCTGACGTTCATTAATGGCTGTTCCGCCGTTTATCGTCCATTAGGGCCCATTTAAACCTGGCTTTGTTTGGCGGGGTGGGTAACTACCTGAAACAATGTGTTCCTACTTAATTGCCTGACACCTTGTTGCAGTGGTAACATTCACTGGAAAAAAGTTATGTCAGATTTACTGTAGTGCCTGGGTTGACATTTATTCACTGTTAAAAAAAAATACAGTTAATAAAAAATACTGATTTTACAGTACATTCATTTGCAAACATACATTTAATATTTGTTTTTTGTTTTTTTGGGGGGTAAAAATGCTTCAAATGTGTTAAGTAAAGTGCTTTCTACAGTAATTTTGTGTTTGATGGGTAGCTGTTTTTACTGTTACTTAATGTTACTTCAGTTCCTTTTAGATTATATTTCACTGTAAACACAGTACAGACTTATTTAACGTCTTATCGAGTCTGTGTTGAGGATTATAGACTGAAGCCAGGTATTAAGAAATGATAGTGGCAGTATTTTTTTAATTAAATGATAAAAAAAAAGAATTTTTTTTTCATTTCTAATATGATACATAAGACATAAAAAATCTAAGATGTATGTTTGAAACTACCAATGAAAATGTGTTTTTTAGATTTTTGGCAAATCATTTGTGGCACCTAGGCACTTGTGAGAGCATTTACAGTTGAGGATAGAGATAGTTTGTATTGTAATGTGAATTTAGTGGATATGCAGATATTTATGTAAAAGTGGAATAGGTAAAAAAGTTGTTTCTTTAAGCTCCATTCATGTAATTAAGTGGTCCTACTGAAAAAGAACTCTGTACCAGACCTCTTTGTCTTACATGCCATCAATATAGTCCCAGTACTATCCCCCTTACAGGGAAAGGTGTATTTTATTTACTACTGAGAAACCTAAGAAAAGGGTTGGACAGTGGTCTTCTGGACTGGTGGAGGCAATCTGCAGTTCACTCATGTGTAACTGATATGGATGCTGTGTGCGCTGGTGTGGCTAATGGAGCAAATGGTGGGTAAGATGTGAAGGCTGCTGATGGAGGAATGGGGTCATTTAGTGTCATAACCTTTACTTTTTGACCGGCCTATTTCTGTATGAAATTCACTATTTGAATCTTTGGAAATGATGATTGGAGTTAAACAGTGTGCTCTCATATTTAGCCCAGGGGTGAGTGGCTCTGCTGTATGCTGGGGAATGTGGAGTGTGGATGAAGCATGTGTGTGTTCATGTGGTAAATGTGCCAGGGGTCTCTATGCTAATGCGCTTAAGAGGGGAGTCCGTGGGGAGGATACATGAAGTGCTACGGCGCACCAAGTCACTGCATTTACTTGATCAATGCTTATTGCTCTGTGAGTATATCTCCCTGTCCGTCTCTGCGTGCGCATGTAGGCCTATTTTAATTGTTACCATGGAAACAGAGGGCTGTCAGAGTCCAGATACAAAGAGGGCAGCACTCATTCTCTGCCATGTCCTGGCCTTACACTTCTTACATCTTTCATGACATACTTTTTGAACACTACTGTCCTCAAACTAATGTTGGTATTGTCACTTTTCAGCAAATAAGCCATATGGGAAAAAAAATCGCTACCATCACAGCTCTACTTTTCCCGTCTTCTTGTGCCAATGAATAAAGGCAAGAATGTCTAAAATGTATAAAGTAGAGAGATCAGAAGCTTGTAAATGTACTTCATGCTACATTTATGAAAAAATGTGTACGAAATGTTTGGCATGATTGGGTCATCATGGCTAATGTCTATCTTTTATTCCTCTCATTCTTCACCTCTCCTTTTTTGCGCCTGTTATCACCCTCTCTTGTCCTCCCTTTCTCTCCTACATCTCCATCCTTTTCTTCCTGGAAAAGCACTATGCAATTGACTATTAACACAAGGCTCTGCAATTAGAGCCGACAAACCTCCAGCAATTAGTTTTCCCAAAAGAAGTTGTTCTGTCATCTCTGCAGCTTACAAGCCTTTATCCCTCCTCAGTCTGCATCCTGATTTCTCTTAGACTCTTTCATATTGTCTCCTATTAGCTGTCATCCACACATTGTGTTTGAGTGGTTTTGTTCATTTTCTGACTGCCTTGTTTCATGATAGAAACACAATGTAAATTTATGAGCAGCTGCACCCCCACTCTCCTGGCTATCTCCACCCACGAAAGCTCCATTCCTACCAAGTGAACACCTACATGGACTATATGCTATTAAACTCAAGAGGACATGCACCCGCCCACTCTTCACATATAAACATACAGCTCTGTTTCATGCTGTTGAAGAATGGACAGTGGGAAATGGTTGCAAGTCCTAAACTAGGCCAGTAGAGGTTAAAAAGAAGTATTGTAGCTCAACATGTTACTCCAAGTACCTTCGCTGTCAGTCATTTAATCAATTTGATTGTCCGTCAGTTTGTCTGTCACTCATCTTCCTCCAAACAGTTTGTCAGTCAGTTGGCACTGGCACACAGCCGCCTCTTCTGCTGCCGGCCGTTTGATTCGTTTGGATTTCTCCGTTCCTCATTCCCTCTGTCGCTCCCTTCTTCCTCCAGTCTTGACAAGGAGCCAGCTTCTTATCTACAGGGAGAGTTTATATCCTCCATAATATATAGCCATATTGCTGCCTGTGAATGTTCACATGAATTATTGATCCATGTGGGATTGTACGTAAACTGTACCCCATCATACCATGTTACAGTGGATGTGTTAATGCACTATTCATGTGTGTCAAGTGTGACCTCCTCTCTTATTCCTCTTCCTGGGTTTGTCTGCATTTAGTCATTGTTTCCCTCTCATTCTTCATCCCTTCCTTTACTGGCCCATTTCTGTGGCTAACATTGATATGCACTGATTCATGAGATGCATGTAGCCTTTCGGCAATTCACTTTATTCAATGAGCGTTGCTTGAGCCTGTGTTAACCTGTCTTTGCTTTTATTGTGTGTGCAGGTTCTACTATCCTCCATTATGCCTGTCTGCGGCAGCCACAGCCCCTCCCCCCCTGGCAGCCAGAATGGGGTCTTCTCCACGGACAACTCGCCCGCCCAGAAACACCTTCCTGGGCCGCTATGGGCCCAGCGCTGCCCCCGCGCCTCACTCCACCTCTCTCTGCTTCTGCTGCTGCTCTTACTGCAGCTGCCTCCAGCCTGCTCCTCGCGAAGAGAGAAGGGCGGAGGAGGAGGCGGCGGCGCCCACTACATACCCATTCCCCAGCCTCCGCCACACCACATGGCTCTGCCCAACATCCTGCGTGGCCTCAGCATAGCTGTGGTGCTAGTGGGCAACTCCAGTGAGGTGGCGCTGGCCGGGGCTCGGGAGAAGGAGGACTTCCTCCACCTAGCGCCTAACGTGGAGGTTCTCACTATGAATGAGACGGACCCCAAAAGCATCATCAAAAGCATCTGCGACCTGATGACGGAGCACTGGCTGCAGGGCGTGGTGTTCGGAGATGACACGGACCAGGAGGCCATCGCTCAGATCCTGGACTTCATCTCAGCCCAGACTCACATTCCAATCCTTGGGGTCCGCGGCGGCTCCTCCATGATCATGGCTGCCAAGGTAGGCTCATCACTCACTCAGAGCTCAGCTGCAGCACGTGTTAAATTTACACTTCTGTACTCAGAAGGTTTTGCTGTACAACGTTAAGCACCATTTAATGAGCTTCATTTCTCTGGCACCTTTCTCCACTAACTGTATCTAAAGGCTTCTGCGTGTGTGTTTGACCTGTTGTAACACATTTACATAACAGTCACAGTGGCAACAAAGCTTTATACCTGCAGTTTTTTGATGACCTGAACCACAATTTCCACAGGCTTTCCTCACATATTTGAAAGAAAACACGAAATGTACATAAAACATCCATTTATGTAGTTCTGTTTGATCAGTATAGACCGTTCTCAGTCACTTGACTTGGTTTGTTGGCGCTGCCATTTTGGATGGCAAAAAGCCGGTGTAGCTGGCTAGCGATTAGCGATCATGCACCGTTTCAATACTTAACGTTAAGTGGTCAGGTCAGACAGCGATATTTAGAGAAATGTTCACTTGTCGATGCTTAAGACCCATATGATGTCAAAATTACGGGTTACCAGCCTTCAACACACAATCTGCTTTGGAATATCACAACATTTACAAATATTTAGTCAATCAATCGACAATCTCACTTTTTAGGGGCACATTTAAAAGCTTACAAGAGACAGAGAGCTCCTTAGAGGCATAACAATATTTTGTGGCAGGATGGGTGACAGACCTTCAAGTATGGAAAGTGCCTTAAAACAACTGTTGTCCATGTGAGTAGGCAGAAGAGAGACGCAGATTAGTGAAAAGGCAATATAAATACTTCAACAAAGTAGGCTTTCCACGGAGGTTTACAAGTCTAAAATTATAAATCAAAATTTAAGGCCTTAATAAGTGTCAAATTTGCTGAGATATGGAGAATTAGGATTTATATATGTTTAACCTCATTCAATCTAGCGGCGACCAGATTCAGAAAGAAACTCCGCGAAAACATAATTTGCTTATGTTCTGTACAAAATGGGAATTAAGTTAACTTTATGCTTAAAATAGGACATATGTGTAATTAATGACGATTCCTCAGTATGCCCAAACCGAAAAAACAGACTTTTACCTTTGAACACTGGTTCTGTCCAAAACCAGTCCAATCCAGGATTAGTAACGCTCAATCAGTTCGTATAAATCCACAAGTAAATATCGAGATATATTTCCATAAAAGTATTCCATGTTGAAAATAATCCTGTAATCTCCATATCCTCACGCAGAAAAGAACAAATACCAAGCTGTACTGAACATTGCATTTTCTTTTTCTCCCCAGTTTGCTAAATGTCCGTGAAAATGTGTTTACCCTGCTAACAAACCTGAGCAGACAGTAAGAACTGACCTCAGATCGGTTTTTACTTTATTTGACGATTACAGCAGGAGCGATCTTTTATGTGACTTTTTTTAAAGAATAAACTTTGTCAAACAGTGCAACATTAACTTTTTTACTTCAAAAGACAGCTGGTAGATGCTATCACAGATATAGGACACATTAAACTATTTTTGATGAGTAAAACAAATTTAATTTGTTAGGCTAACAGACAGCAGGACTGATCCAAATCGGGCCGTGACAACCGGCTTTTGCCATCCAACATGGCGGCTCCGTGGAAATTACGTGATCAGATGACGCTGTGTGAGAAGGGTCTATACCAGGGGTCACCAATTAAAATTCACCAGGGTCCAATTGGTGAAAATTTTCTCGCGCAAAGGTCCGGAGCGTCACAATGTTGATTTGTACCTCAAAAATAAATAAATAAAATCATTGTAGTTACATCAGTGTCTACATTATTGCAATAGCATTTTGCTAACATAAGCATTAATTTAAAACAAACTAGGGAATATCAAATAATAAAATAAAAAAGTATTTTTTTTCTTATGTTAATCAAATACAGTTAAAAAATCTAACAAAAATGCTTTTATAATGGTCCTTGACTCAGAACACAGGAGACACAGGAATTTAGAGCTGACTGAACTCTGTTCTCTCTCATTTCTCCGCTGTCTGTCTCACAGTCACCGCTCCATATGTTTCCAAATCCTCAGATCTGATTGGTTGATAGCGTCACACGCAAGATTTTCTGTCTGCTTTTACGCAGGAGACGAATCACCCATTAAAACTAAAGTGGAACGTACTGCGCCTCAAAACACAGGTTTCCTCTTAATTCTCTGGTGAATATGAGGCAGCTCTGTCCTCTGTGGGACAGAGGGACAGACACTGAGAGGGGAGGGGTGAGCTGTGGGACAGAGGGACACCGAGAGGGGAGAGCTGCTCACAGCCTGTGTCGCCTCCTCTCTCGCTGCTCCGTAAAAACAAAACTTAAGTCTGTTGTAAATGGATCAGTCCTGTCCCTCCGCACTCAGTCTGGACCTACTCCTCTCATTTTGTTGGACAGTAACAGAAAACACAGCTGATTTAACCCCCGCACTGTTCATGTTAAAGTTTGAAAGCACCAGGATACGATGCTGTTGACGCGCTCTGAGAGAGGCGCCGCTGCGCTCCCGGAGAGTGAACAGGCTGACCGGGTTTGGGTCCGCGGTGTGGGACAGAGGTTCGGGTCCGGATGGGAGGGCATCTTGGTCCGGATTCGGACCGCGGTCCGCCTATAAACGACCTCTGGTCTATACCTTCTTATTAACTCCAATGGTAAACTGGAGTTTGGGTACTTGCTCAGTTTATTTCAGATTTACTGAAGTTACTGTTTTCAATATAGAAAATAAATTGTGTTTTTTAGTGTTGCAATGTTAAATTGTTTGATGCTTTGGATGTTTGTGTTTAAAAATAAGCACATTTAACTTTAGGAGAACCTGAACTACAATAACATTTAAACAAATAATGCAGGCCCAAACTGAGCTTTGACTCCTTCACATTATATGTATGTCACAAACAATTGTATTTATTATATTATATGTTGGACTGGTGTGTTAGAATTTTTGATATGATTCTGTGCTCCCCTGCTGCAGCAGCATTATTTGTGGGTGCACTGACAGGCAGAGTAAACTGGGGTGTGCTGATGCCAAGGGCAGGATCAGCTGGAGATTGAAGCAGAATACAGAGCTGAGTGGCTGCCTGTTCATGAGGCCTTGTCTAATGGGATAAAGCAATCTGCTGCTGCTTTATCAGTGTCGGCCTGGGATCTGTGCCTGGGCTCTTTTCCACAAAAGCATCTTGATGTTTGGAACTTTTCACAGAAAATGTGCTTGTGTTTGCTGCAGAGTGCCTGGAAGTGAACATATGTCATTGGCCTGGTAGTCCTCCTCAGTCAGTCCTATGTGAGCAGTTTGTCTCTGACCCGCTGGTGTCAACAGGTTGTGTGCCCAGCGCAGACATGAGGCAAACTGACAGAGCGAGGCCAGCGGCCATCGCTGCTGCTCTTCTCTCTGTTCTGTCTCATTAGAGCATTAAGCAGAGCAATGGCAGCCACCCGTCCTCTTACATTTAAACTTGACTCACAAACCAGCTCCGCTGTATGCATGTTGTATCTGATGTGCATCTTTGTTTCAGTGTCATTTAAAGCAAAAGTTTAGTGAACCTGTTTTATTAACTGTTGCAATGTCTCAGGAGCTGAAAGGTAGGGTGTCCTGAAACAGAAACAGAGTAAATAATAAAGGGCTTTAGGCACTGTCCAGCTTTATCTGGCTTTGTGCAAACCGGAAATGTGTAGTGTCTCATTCAACGCCAGCCTGAATAAGCTGTATTAGGGCTGAGCGACATGGCAAAAAAAAAATGTAATCTAGACTTTTTTTTTTTTCCAATTTTCAGAAAATTTACAATTTTAATTGAGTTTTTCTCTTTCTGGCTGACCTAAAAAGCTATTTAAATGTTTTTTATGAGAATGTTGCATAGCTATATTTTTATGCCAAATGCCAATGCAAAATAACAGTAAAGAAGCAGCAGTGTGCATTACTTTCAGTGACATTGTTGAAAAGATGAATGTCTTTTGTTGTTATCCCCTCTGCTTTTAGACCAGGTCTACGTATATCAATTCATACAACTTACTCTAAATGCTCCAGAGCACCTGACTAGTCTGCATACATAAACACAGTAAGTTAGTGCTGCACATTACTTTTTGCTGCCACTTAAACAAAGCCATTACAGAGATAATACAAATCCTTTTTTTATCATTATTAGTGTTTTTAGCATCTGTAGAGTCTCCACAGCTCTGGGGGCTAGCAGTAGCATAGCCACAACACAGTGGAGAGTGCAGCTGTTGGAGGATGCAATTTCTGCTAAATTTCTGCAAAATTAAAAATGCTAATTAATCAAATTAATTTCATTTATTGCCTAAGCTCAAATAAGGTGTCCTAGCTCAACATCAACAACAAAACAAAACAGAGTTTGTACAATAGCAGTGAGAATTTACATTCATTTACAATCCACAAAACAAAGGCAATATGAAAGCAGTTATTCCTTTCAGATTATAAAAAATTGTTACATACATTAATATCTCTTTGCCACAGAACTTGTCCGGCAGTCACCTGTATTTGTAACCCCTAGTCCCATAAGACATAAGTTCTAAAAAGATGTATAAATTTTCCACTCCTCTCCTACCGCCCCCTTCTCATAAATAGCTATATTATGTGAAAATGTATGTTTGTATTTTATTGCAGGGGAGCATTCATTGACATGGGAGGAGGGGAGAGTGAAGCATGGGGGTTGTTCAGTATGTAAAGCACTTGTGTGTTGGGAGACAGTATCATTCATTAAGTGCATGTGGCCTGGCTGCAAGAAAGAGCAGTGTCTTGTGGCAGAGGTTTAAATGGATTTCCCCGGCCACAAGCCAGAGCTGGTCTCTCCTGAGAGCTTCCTCCTGGCTGCACCACGACCCACAAGACTGAGGACGGAGCCACGCTAAGGCTTCGGTCTCCAAACGGATTTGTGTCTGCCTAATGGGCTGAGACAATAGAGTGGCAAAAATACGATAGAGCCGGATCACAAGCAGGGAGGGAGAGGTGCGGGAAAGTGCAGGAATGGAGCTTATGTAGATGAGACATTCTGATTTGAGTAAAAGTGGTTAAGAAAGAGGAGAAAGAACAAAACTATGTGGTTTTGTTTAAAGGTTTTAGCCAAGCAATTACAGATTATGCAGGCTCAATAATGGAGAGAGGGCTCTGCTGCAGGGAAGAGGTTTGAGGAAGATAAGACATCAGAAAATAAAAGTGCCAAATTCAAATCTGAGCAGGGCAGGTAGGTGAAAAAGATAAATAGGACTGTACAAAATAATCACAATGTTTATATGTAAGACTTAGGAAATTATGATTGCAACATGAGCTATCTGTGGTTTTGTCTTGTTGCTCAGAAAACATTCACACAGGCTTACAAAACTGAAGGCCAATTGCTTTTAGCACTGCAAGAAAAATAGTCCTTTTTACAATGCAAATGCAAGGATGATAACCAGGAGTGAATGAAAGTATAGCATGGAGAGTTTTTAGCACTGTAGGCTGAAAAAGACAAGTGGAAAGATGGTACCACATAATTCCATAAAATGTACCCACTTGAGTGGCATATTGTAGGTCTGTGTGAAAAAAAAAATCTATCTGAGGCAAGATGCTTGAGATAGAGTCCTGTCCATTCCACTTTCACAGCAAGGCTTGTAACAGTAGAAGATTGCAACACGGATGCCTTTCAATCAGCAATTCTCTTTGGTGAGTGATCTGGTCTCTTTAACAAGAACAAAACTGCCAGTTTATCCTGCTGTTTTTCCTGGGAAACGAAACAAACTGTAACTCCTCAGCAATAAACATTGGGATAAAGCTCACCAGTGGGATACGGAACGTGACATTGTACTGTATTAGGTACACTGTAAAGAATCTCTTGTAAAAAAACAGTAAACAACTGGCAGTACAGTTGCCATTATGTTACTGTAGCTTCAGCAAGTTTTTACTGTTTCTACTTTTAACAGCTTAATAATGTTCATGAAATCACATTAGGTCTATGTGTTTTTATTGATTAAAATAGTATTTATTTGTTAAATCACATGCCTAGAAAACTGCATAGTAATGTTTTTTAACAACTGGCATAATGTCTTACATATATTTACCCTACTACTTTATAAAAGGTAGCTACTTGATATAATAATAATAATAATAATAATAATATATATATATATATATATATATATATATATATATATATATATATATATATATATATATATATATATATATATATATATATATATATATATTTTGTAACATTACATAAAATACCATTTGAATTTACAAATAATTAACCCTAACCCTGTAATTTTACTTTTAAAAGAATTAATTACCAGGTAAATGCTGCATTTCAAAATAATTATATTTATATAATAGTTATTATTGTTGAAATTGTGGTGTAAATTTACAGAAATCTTTTACAGTGTACCTTGCTGTTTGTTTGTAGGTTTTATAACCATCAACAATACACTGCATTTAAACATTACACATTACACATACACATTAAGATTAATACAGCAGTTTATTTTATTTAGCTGTGTACGTTATTTGAAAACCAGGCACTTTTAAAGTGTGGTAAGGAGCCAACTGTGTATTATACTAACATAGGCTTTATTTCTGTTTTCAACATTTATCATATTTAATCACATGACCTATTTATTTTGCATTTTTATAGACTTTTTTACTATGCAAAAGGTATATACTCTCAAAGATACTCTTCAAAACTGAACATTTGAAGATACCTGATGTGTTTTGGCTCAAGTGAAGAGTTAAATAAGTAAAAGAAAGGTGGCAGGAAGCCAGACGGCTCCAGTATTAAGCAGGAATAAAAAAGGAGGCAGAGATGGATAGAGGCAAAGGGCACAGGCATCTATATCAATGAGTGGATCAGCGAGGGGGGGTGGATGGCAAGTAAGAAGGTGAGTAAGTGCACAGCAGTGTGACGGAGGAAGAGGAGGACAGGGCCCAAGTGGAGGAAAAGGCACACTGACGTACAGCCTGTGTTTGAGGATAGCATCTATCTAGTGAAGGATGCAGTGTGAAAGAGAGAAGCATCCTGTTTGCTCAGGAAATCACACACTAAATAGAGGAAGAATGAAGGAGAAGAGCAAGATGGATAGAGCACAGCTGTAGCCACATCTGTGAGAGCCATGACAAGATAAAGAGCGGGAAGAGATGGAGGAAGCAGGAAATGCACCCAACTATTTCGCTGGCGCTGTGAGTGTGTGTTGAAGAATACTAGACCAATAGACTGTTGCGTCATCCACAGAAGCCTGATTGAAAAGTGACTTTATGAAGCCAGAATTTATCACCACAGCTGAGGAAAAGATCCTGGTTTAGTAGCACTATAGCCACACTAGTTAGCTTTTGCTTGGTAGTCATGCTGGATGCCTGTACATTAACAATGACAGGCAATAAAACCACTCTTATGCTTTCAAGAAAGGCTTTTGTGGAAGGCAGTTGTCATTCACAGCGGTCATTACTGGCACTCCTATTTCTTTTTGTCACATCCCATTTTCACCTAAAAGCGACTGTGATGGCAACAGGTAGTAAGGCTTTACTCAGGGCAGTTTGGCATTATTGGAAATCTGTGACGTAGTATGAGCATGTTTTTAGAGCTTGTCTTTAAAATTACACTGTGTAACTTTTCTCCTAAATATGTGGGGCATACTGACTTGTTTTTGTGATTTTTTGAGCGATTTTAAGGCCTGAGGCGCGATCTGTTCCTCCGAGCGGGGCTTCCGTACTGAGAAACCGCCCTCGCAACTTGGCCGAGAGCGCTCCGCTGTTCAGGAAAAGTCACGTGACAGGGAACGACTTGAGGCGCAGGTATAACCAGGAAGCTACTTTTAGCGTTGCTATTTTCACCAGTTCGTCAGGGCCGAAGGACACAAGAAGATGAAGACAATGTCGGACGAGGCAAGAAAAAGAAAATGTGAAAGGGACCGCACCAGATCGCAGACAAGAGTCAACATCGGACAGACTTTTGCTCGCTGGCGTCAGATGAGAGACAGAGAAGGCTGCAAATCGGATCACGTTTTTGCATCTTTATTGTTGGGCAGGTAAATTAGCCTATTTATTTTTTCTTTAGAACGTGCTTTTTCATACAGCTATTAGTTGTTTTTACTGCGACCATTGCGCGATATTTGTTGATAAGCTAACGCTAGCGCTAACTCTATAGAAGATCCAGTCCAAACTTCCAAAGGTAGCAGCAGGTCAACTAAAGTTGAAACAATGATGGAAATAGACGCACGCTCGCAGAGTTTCAGAAGGAGGAGGGGCCCTAGTGTTTACGTTTTGCGACGGTGCAGTGGCACCTGTGGCCTCTAGAGGCGCAAGACCGGGAATCTTACACAGTGTAACTTTAACCAGCCAAATTGAGGTGAAGTTGAAGGTTATAGCAGAATGGCAAGGTGTAACAGTAAACTCTGAGATAGAAGTTCAATGTACTGTAGAGTTATAGTATTTTGTATGGGGTTTAAATTATAGTTGAGTGAGATGGACTATTTGTAAGAGACTCCGTACTTCTACAAAAATTCCATTTTTTATGCTATAAAGTTTGCCTCAATCAACAAGTCAATTGTTAAAATGAGGCCAGAATTATACATGTATTTCTATTCAATTACACAATACTTACCACAACTCAACATGGCAGTTGGCTCCCTTAAACACTGTCTGTTGGACTGCCATAATCAACTACATCTAAATCTATGGCTAATTCTCACATTATCAAGACATGGCAAGCCATTTTCCTCAGCTCGTCTCGAAGGTATGGCTTTGTAGTGGTACAAATAGCTGTAGTTGTCGCTGATCACCCCAGGGCCGGCACATAATACGAGCAGTGAGCTAATCTAGGAGTGGAGGCTGCCACTGCTGCAGATTAGAAGAGAGATAGTATCCACTTGCTTGTGCGCGGGACTTAATTGTGAGATTGCCAGCAATTAATGAAAAAAGGAGAACGCAGCCAGCTCTGATGACCTGAGGGAAATTATAGTGTGAACAACATGTAGCCATACATAAAACCAACATCCGCCCACACAGACGCTATGTATGAATAACACTTGTTAAAGGGGGATGGCCAATTAATGTATGAATATTAATCAGATGATCGGAGGAAATGTTCAGTGAGTCTACTACATCATCATAAACCACGCAGTCAATTCTTC
The DNA here is from genome assembly GCA_020698575.1 of Bostrychus sinensis. Lineage (NCBI taxonomy): Eukaryota > Metazoa > Chordata > Actinopteri > Gobiiformes > Eleotridae > Bostrychus > Bostrychus sinensis. Next base: position 26,185,045 of record CM036253.1, on the reverse strand, counting down.
CAGTGTGTTGGTCTTTACTGTCTTTTTTATAACTGGCAGCGGTCTCTAGGGACAAACCAGCAGGAAGTGATCAATTAACTTTTCCCCAAATAAGTGGCTCTTCATCGTTTTAAATGTGGTCATTTGCCGGTGGGTGTCCAAGCCTTTGTGAGAAGCAGGGTGCCAGTGATTTAGTGCCTTTCTCTCGGTGTGTACAAGCATATGTGCTCATTCTCTAGGGCAATCGCTCTCCATGATAGTGTTGAATAGCTTTTGAACGGTGTCCAAGGAGAATTGTTGCAGAGAACGTGTGTTTGTGGTAATTACGGCATAGGCTTGATTTAAGTACAGCAATTAATGTCCCATCCTCATTTAGCGAGGCGAATGCTGCCATTGTTTACATTTTTGTGCACTCATCCACATGCGTAGGCATCATTTCCTGTTTGAGGTACACTCATTACATCTTGTTGGGCTTTAGTCTTGTGGGTGAACATTTTTATTCCCAATTAATGTCCTACACTAGCACCTATTGTTGTAGTAATCACTGAAGCCCTGTACTCTATTAATGTAATGCTCTGTTCAGCTTGGCAGCACACCATCCTGCTAAAACACAATTTGGAGCATTTGTAAATGATAAGAGAATTAAAGCGAGTGTTCTTCTGCCTGATGCCTCCACCTCTCCTTGTTTTATAGTTCTCTTTCTTTTCCCCCCTCTGTCTTTTTAGGTTCATTCATAGAAACAGTTTTGTCCAGTGAAATGAAGTACACACACCCTGTAACAAAAGTCTGTCTGTTGTTGTTGTCTTTTTCTGTTCCTCTGCAATATTTGCCTGTGCTTACATCTGTCCTATATCCAAAACAGTGTTTAAAAAATTACAAAGGTAAGACCACGTAGCACCATGCCACCATTTCAGTGGGCAAGAAAATTACATTACATTAAATGACCATAATCATTCCAGTCCTACCAGCAACATCCATCTTCCCATCTTCCCACAGAGCTGAAGATCATCAAATCTATCTGACATTACATGTGGTTAGTTCTCCACAGGGATAATGTGAATTGCTTACCTGAGTACTTCCTCCAGAAACTGCATTAAAGAATTATTTCCTCTGATTTGAGAGGTCAGACCGTTTGATTTAGAGGGTTCTTCTGTTTGCTCACAGTACTTTACAATAAATCTGTATACTATATTTACATTCAATTTTACATGGGTAGGTTCTCTTCATGACGGTGTCTCACCACCTGTAGTGTTATGCTTCTTATTGTCCTGATTTAGAAAATGTGACAGCCCGCAAAGTGTGTTCCCCTTTTCCTGGAGAAGGAAAGACTGCAAGAGAGAGGAAGTGAGAAATATAGACAGGCCTAAATTTATGTGTCCTATTTTCCAACCCTGCTGGTCTGAATTTACTCCGGCCATTTAGAATGTGGCCATTTATAAACTCAGTCCATAACTTTATCTATAACCCACTGCTCCCTGCACTGCTTAACTTTTATTCTTTCCATCACGTACGTATATATAAGTAAACGAGTGTTAACTTGTGTAAATCTTTGCACATACATCATTTTGTGCAGAGTTTTTCAGACAGAATCCTACTCTCACCTCCTCTCTTCTCTCTTTAATTCACACTCTCTGTCTCTCTGGAGTGGATCGACCACACCTCCCCCACATCTGTCCATCCCTCCGGACGCAGCTTTACACCTCCTTCCACTGCCTCGTCTTTCATTTCTACCTTTCATTTCTTTCTTCCCACTACTACTCCCTCCTTTGGTCTATTTAAACACACAGTCTCATCCTGTCTGCTGTCCTCCTCTGCTCTCCAATCCCCTCACGGACCAGACCTCAGCTCTTTGTTGAGACCCTTATTAGCTTTATCTCCACCTTCCTCCGTCCTAATTCAGACAAAGCAGACAGTGCTTTTCTATACAGGCATAAGACCCTAACTCTGTATCCTGGTGATGCACTGACAAGCATTTTCCAGTTATGGAGCACCGTCCATCTTGTGGTGACGGGTGCTGACTATGCCCTGTAAACAAACTATCACAGCTCCAGTCTTTTCAACACTCTCAGTGTTCCTGTGAAATTATCATTGAGCCAGACTTCACCCAGTGCACTCACTCACTGTAAGTCTTACACAAATCAACATATTAGCACCAGTGTTTGATCATGATCAATATGGTGACAAATACTCAATATAATATAGTCATTGGTGCTCAAAATATTTATTTTTGAATTTGAATGCATTTTACATGAGAAATTACTTTAGCATTCAAATTCCTGCTAACTCAAAGTCCATTAATATTGATTCTGTTATTCTATTATGGTATGTGAACAGCTAATGCACACTGCATTTCTGCTGTTGTTGCAAAGTATGTATAGAATGTGAGCACATAATGAAAGTAATCATGTGTTGTTGAGTGGTAAGACTTATTATGATATACAATGGCAATACACTTTTAGTTTAGTCATTCACATTAGCTTCAAGTCAAGTTTTATTTATATTTGTGCTTTTTGTTAATCAGATTCTTATTTTCCTCTAGCCAGTGTTCTTTATGCCCTTGCTTTGTCTGAAGTGCTTCTTTAGCTGTGGCCACGTGTTTTGAAATAGCGTTTAAAAGCAGAAGAGAGCGGATGAAGGCAAGACTAAATGGGGCCTAACCAAAGGAAGGGAGCTCTGAAATGGAAGACTGAGAAGGCAGGGATGTGGAAGAGTAAAAGCGTGAGTGAAAACCACAATGTGCTCGCTCAATTAATCACCAGCAGCATGACCAGATAGCCCTCGAAGCCACACTAGACTGCTTTGGTATACCAATCATTCAACACAACAGATGTGCTTACATAAACTCCATTGCCACCGACTACAGCTTCGATGCTCCAAAATCTGTGCAAGTAAAATAACAAGCACTAATACACATTACCTTGCGCAGCAAACTGAATTGTTGCAAGATTTGTGAGTTCACAAACTTTCAGAAATCCACCTTGTCAGGATCACGCTGACTGACGTTTAGGTACTGGTTGAAGGGGGTTTGAATAAATGATGTGGCAGTGCTGTCATGAGTGGGTGGGTTTTAGGCTTGCCAACAGCGTCAAGCCTCTTAAGATTACTTGTAAATAAAATGGCAATGTAGCCCCAGAAAAACGTAATGTATGATGACTACAAAAACTGCAAAAATCCTCCAACATTTTTATTATATTTATTATATATTATTACTATTGTAGCAATTTGTTTGGCTACATCACCAGATGTAGCCAAGATGTTTGCACACTTGTACTAAATCTAACTGGCTGTTACTCATGAAATTATACAGCGACAAAGTGATCCAATCCACTTTTTGTAGGTGTCAAAGGCAGTTTCCTTTGGAGTTGACCCTTGTTAGGGAGGCGTTTCCCTTCAGATGGGCCCCAGGTGGGATTTGGGCAATAGCTGTGTTCTGTCCTAGTAGCAAGACAAAACAGGTGAACTATCACATGGACAAAAACTACCACTCTACCTTATATCAGAATCTGTATCATATCATTTTCAAACATTTCACTAATGCATAATGGATACTACACACAATACGCTGAAGTAATAAATATAGGAAACAGAGAAAAGATGGTTTTGCACAACCCCATTCTGTCTGGCTGCATCTAAACAAACCTATTTTTTGTCTCAGCTGTTGAGGCGCTCTCCCCCTCTCTTTTTCCCACGTCATGTGAGTCGAGGCGAGCTCCTGTGATGAATGTAAATGTTGCCCCTCCCTTTGCTTGTTCCTCTAAATTACAGCAAATACCACCACCTCTTTATTCTGCATTTAGCCACGGCGCTGCAGCATGGAGGCTGCATCTTCCATACAAACATGTATCGAGAGACACTACACAGACGTGATGAGTCACACATGATAATAACAGAATAGTCCTCCAGCAGGTTTCAGGCTATACATACTTTTGGCCCACTTGGCTCGGCACTCCTCATCCCCAGAAGACAGGCGGAATTTCATAAATACCTCCATAGTGTATTCATTGTGACTTTCTTAAAGCTGCACTACCTGATTTCTTTTTCCTTGTATTTTGGTAAAGATAATTATTTAGTTATTAGTACAGCATAATAGAAGTCATCGGAGGAAAAAAAATGTACTTTGTGGCCACCTGTGGGCTGTATTATAAGGGTTTTTGTTTTAGAGCGAGGGAAGGAACAATTTAACCAATCACACGCTTTCATAGGACAGGAGCACCCTGATTGGTCAATACATCCTTTATCTATCCGGAACTAGAATCTATCAGGGATAATGTGAAGGAGCTATTGTTTTATTCCAAAATGTATAGCTTATTCACAGTATTTTTATGTTTTATTTTAAAGAATTAAAAGCAAACTACAGATCTCTGCTATGTTATTCTGATAGCTCCTGGCTTGTGTACATACTTCCAGGTTTTTGTGAGACTGTGATAGAGCATAAGATAGAGCAAAGGAGAGCAATTAGGAAAGGGGAGTGTATCATTCAAACTCAACGCTGTGTTTATTTTACTGTAAAAAATCTTGCCAATACTATAAAACCTTTCTCTGTAAGGTACCGTAAGCCAACATTTTTTTAATGTTGATTATGAGTGAGTCATTGGGTCAGTTGGTCAGACAAGACAGAAAAAATATTGGAGTCATGAATTTATTGTAAAGGTTTTACACTGTCACCAGATTTTTATGGTGATTTTTTTTTTAAACAGGCTACAATGTTAACATGTGAAATGAAAAAGCTACAAGGACTTGTAATATTTTATTGCCTGATTTTACATCGTAAAAATACTGTTTGCGTGAACCAAATTTCTTTGGAGTACATGCTGCCACTAACTTTTATTTGACTCTGTGACAGTTTAATAAATATCTCCAGTTGAGCAATTACATCAACCTACACTGTATCAATGCTAGTCACATTGATATTGCAGTTATTGATGAGTCTGGCTATCCAGACCCACTCACACTTCTTTCAAATTCAAGTGGGTTTACAACCTCTCCCATTCAAGTAATCATTTTTGAACAGGCTTTAGGCATCACTCTATCTCTCTGATTAGTTGCTTGGATTCAACCATCATATGTTGGTACTGTTTATTGTTTTCTGATGAGTTAATTGTCTATCCAGTAGCATTTAATCTGCTTTGTTCAACCACTTAAAAATCAAACTTGACAGTGACCGGGCTAATTCTTAGTAAAAAAAATAGAGGCTTTAGAATGGCTGTTTGGGCTTATTGTTGATATTGTCATAATGATAAGTTTGTAATATATTGAGCAGCCATGATGTGAACATTAATATTTATTACACAGGAACACTAATGGTTATTTTCAATCTAGAAAAAATCTCCCTCAGGCAGAAGTCAATAACAAACACAATCTTGTGTCTCTCTTCTTCGTCCTAGGTATAAATAAAGATGGATGACGTTATGTCTAAAAATATTTCCTAGTGATGATTGTCATCTGCAATAATGTTGTACCTCTGGACATATTGTAATGATTAGTCATGCGATGTGTATCACTATGCTAACTATCATGGGTTATTATCATCACCATCAGCAGCACCCCCGCTGGGCCTTTGATTAACTGCATGAGTTTGTGTATTTGTTCTTTGTCACATCAGCCCTATGTCAGACACTTTTTGTTGACTGGTGCTTGGCCGCCCTGTTCTCGACTGAACAGTGATTTGCATTAGCAAAGTCAAACAGGCTTAATAGACTTTTATTGGCATGAGGCGGCCAGGCACTAAGGGGGGCTTTTAAACAATGCACTATGCTAATAAACAGGACTCTATGTACTAGGACATCAGCTAGAACAATAACAGCTACAACATGTTTTCCTACACCTGAACCAATAAGTCCACTTCTCTTTTATTAAACACTAGCAGTCCATGACATGACTTTGGTTTTGCTTCACAAAAATTTGCATCGAAGATTCTAGGGCAGATATTTTTTGACAGACAAACAAACACAGGGAATAAAATAGAAGTAGGTAGCCAGATTATCACAAATTTGTTTTTATGGCAATATAAACAATTCTGTTAACCATTACATACACGCAATAAGCAATAACTAACCTTGAATAATGTAATAAAAGTTTAAGTAGATCCAGTAGAGTACGGTGACTTTTTCAAGCGGGCAAGCAGACACCTTGACTTCATTAAGTTTTATATGACAACATTTTAATTTAATTTCAAATTTAATTAAAAGCCATTTAGGTAACTGAAATCCCACCAGTGTTTGTGTAGTAGGGTGTTTCAAACTATCTCACACTCTTCCTATATAATTACTAATATTAACGCTGTTTGTATACAAAACAATGTCATTACAACAATTTTTTTTCCACAAAGCTGGCCTTCTCTGCCGCCTTATCAAAGAATGTGCCCTCAGTTTTTGTTTAAACTTAAATTCATAAGCACTAAAACCAGGATGGATGGACAGATGAGTGAGGTTACAGCCTTACAGATGAAGGAGGCCTGTTCATTAGGACACACACTAAGACTGACACTAGACTAGTGCACTGTTAATGCTGCTTCACTGAAATAAATTCTCAAAAGAAGCCTTACACATCACACCACAAACCTCCATTTAAAAACACCGCCTCACTGACACTCACCTCTCTACTCAAGCTGCAAATCCAGTCCATGTTGCTTTGGTCTTTTCTGAAGAAACGTCCTGTATTTCCTACAGCTGAGTTTGTGCCCAGTTCATTCACAGTTCTGTAATTTTCAAATTCATTGCCGCTGGCGCTCTTCTCCACTCTTCTAGCTCTACTGCTTACAAATATGCCTGACACTTAACGATGTACGTGAGGCTATTGATTTATATGACACGCAGTTTTATGCACCAGCATGTACTCATGAGAAACGTGAACAGGGTTTAAGCTACAAACTATGACTTATCTGTAGAAACACTCTTAGACACCTTGGCTAGCTGCAGCTACTTATGAAAAGTTTTGTTGTCTAACACGGCTCATGCGCACTGTAATGGATGGACGGTAAGCGACATGGTGCGCTGCTTATACTGCGTGTATTTTCTGCTGCTGTCAGCCAGAGATCTCTGTCATTGAGCCTGAGATTGACCACAGCACACATGCGTGACCCTCCTAAACAAGCTTTTCGGCCCTCTGCTTGACAAGCCCCAGGCAGAAACAGTGCACCACGACTCCGCCTCCACAAATATCACACCATACAATCTTGCATTGTTTCCTAACTTGTGCCAAGGTCGCAGTGTTAGATAATAAAAAAAAGCAAGTAAAAGCTTAGACCTATGTTAGATTCTCACCTCGTTCTGGATACAAGCCAGGGAATAGGAGCCCCTACCTCCAGCACGCATCACATCTGATCAGAACCATTCTGCAACATACAGTAGTGTAGCTCTGCTTTTATCTCGGCATGTGCTGCCAGCTACAAAGATAAGTGTTCTGAAAAAGAGAAGTGAATTTGTATCTGTGTTTGCGATTATATCTTCTGCCCGCTCCAGCATGATTTATATGACCACACAAAGCAAAATTCTGGCTATATATTATACTCTTAGACTAAAAATGCAGCATCTTGCCACATCAGCATATCATATAATGGACCATATTATCCCGTTATACCCACTATTACCATCTTATTGCTGTGGTATACTGTATTTAAAGCACTGCCTAAGTCATTTAGGATATTCTCCATAGAAGCATCCACAAGCAATAGCAGAAGTCGGATTATGTCATCTGCATTTAGGTGAATAGACGTAAGCATTTTTCTTTCAGTGACCTTTGCTGGTTGGTTGATGAATAAATTGTACACTCATACAAAAAAAAGAAAACAAAAAACAAAACTCTAGCCTGTGCAGAGCTAGTCACTATCTGAGTTAGTTTATGGTGGCAATAAATAGCATTCGATATGTTGTGTTCATAAAAGTTCATGTGTGCAGGTGGGATTTACTCGAGACCTCAGCTGCGTTATGACCCCATAGAGAAGTTATTGGCCTGAATGACTCTCACAGGATAGACATACACAATTAGCAGTAAACGCGTACAAAGCCTGTTTCCAGGGATAGGGATACACCCAAAGGTAGCTGTCATGCTTCTGTCATGTTTTCCGCCCAATATGTCCATTAGACTATTTCACCTTTTGTTTGTTTTTTTTCCTAGTAGTAACACATAGGGAAAATATAAATACATACATTTTATTTTAATACATCTGAAGAGTTGTGGATAGAAAAGAGGATAGAAAGTTTTGGCTAATTTTGATGCAAAGTCAGTAGGGGGCCACACCAGACTTCAGGGGTGGCCGACTTAACCACTCAGCTATCTCTGGGCACAAGCATTGCTTTTCTGTGTATTGCAGCCTGCAGTCTGATATCAAGAGGACTGTTCACTTGCATCTGTTTTAGAGTAATTTCTTCTGGCTGACAAATCATCTGCATTTGCCTATATTGAACGATGTTGAATACACAGTGGCAGGCTGCAGAAGTGCAGATACTTTTGCACATGAGGCTGTACCTGACCTAAATGCATGTGAACAGGTTGTTATTCTTTCTCAGAGAGGAGCAGCGTCCCTGTGCCCTAGAGCTATGCCTAGGGAAAGTAATGATACGCTCCCAAAGCTGCTTGCAATTCCCAACACCTCAATTAGAAACTCTAACAGTTGTATGTGAGCTAGTCTTAAAAGCTGTGAGCACTGAACATGCTCTCATATCCTCATGAGATTTAATATTCTAAAATGCAGGAAAAACATGTAATTAATACATTGTCACAGTGGACAACAGATAAAATGCCACTGTGTGAAGAAGGAGGTTTGTGTATAATACAGAAGGCTTGAGCCCCGCAGTGGAAAGTAGGTTATTGTCTCAGATAGCCTGGAGCAGCGGAGCGAGTGCAACATGCCTGCTGCCTACAGTAATATACACATGCTGTCTGTCAGACCTCAGAGTCCAGCTTGCCACTTTGCACATTGTACAAGAACAAGATTACAACACACTAGAACACACAGTTTCTGTTTTTTGCAGCAAGTGCTGATACAACCAGGATCTGGTGTTGTAATTAAAATTAAATCAGTGACCATACAATATTCATCTACAAGCCCTCTCATAAAGGAGTAAAATATTACAATCTGAATTCCAGAAATGTTGGGACGTTATTTAAATTTGAATTAAATGAAAACTAACTTTCAAATCACATGAGCCAATATTTTATTCACAATAGAACATAGATAACATAACAAATGTTTACACTGTGAAATTTTACTCTTTTGTGCACAAAATGAGCTCATTTAGAATTTTACACCTGCTACAGGTCTCAAAATAGTTGGGAAAGGGGCATGTTTACCACACTGTAGCATCTCCTCTTTTCAAAATAGTTTGAAGATGTCTGGGCATTGAGGTTATGAGTTTTTGGAGTTTTGGTGTGGGAATTTGGTCCCATTCTTGCCTGATATAGGTTTCCAGCTGCTGAAGAGTTTGTGGTCATCTTTGACGTATTTTTTGTTTAATGAAACTGAAATATACAAGGCTCTCCCCGAAATGGACGTTGTCTGGAGGGAAGCATATATTGCGCTAAAACCTTTATATATCTTTCAGCATTCAAAGTTCCTTCCAAAACATGCAAGCTATCCATACTGTATGCACTTATGCCCCCCAAACCATCAGAGATGCTGGCTTTTGAACTAAATGCTGATAACACACTAAAAGGTCTCCCTCCGCTTTGGCTCGGAGGACATGGCGTCTGTGATTTTCAAAAAGAATGTCAAATTTGGACTCATCTGACCAAAGAACACTTCCCCACTTTGAAACACTCTATTTTAAATGAGCCTTGGCCCACAGGACACAATGGCACTTCTGCACCATGTTCACATATGGCTTTTTTTTTTTTTTTTTTTTTTTTTTTGCATAGAGCTTTAGTTGGCATCTGCATATGGCACGGCGGATTGTGTTTACACACAGTGGTTTCTGGAAGTATTCCTGGGCCCATTTAGTTATGTCATTGACACAATCATGCCGATGAGTGATGCAGTGTCGTCTGAGACCATGGGCATCCAATAAATGTCTTCTGCCCTACGCCCAATTCACACTGAATCCGTTGCATGTCCTTTACGTGGCCTGTACGACCTCTGCAACAAATAGACGCAATGCAAGTCAATGTGTGAGTTCACACCGGCTGCACTGCAGTACGTCTCCGTGTCTGGGACTCCGACAGACATACAAATCAAGTATATTTTTGTTGGATGCCGGGAGCCCTCATGCATAAAGTTGAACAGAGCAGATCGAGCCAGACAGGAAGTGGGACCAGGGAAGCGGATTCGATAAATTTAAAAATAAAAATGCTTGAGCATCCTCTCACTCACATTGCAATGTAAACATTATGTCTTAATGGGGACACAGGTCACAAACGACACCGGATAGCATTAAACGTGAGTAAAGAGACATCCTTATCCAGGGCTGCAGTATATATTTCAGTGACTTTTGTGCTTCAGCCGCAGTTAAATTTCCCAATAATATCCAAATGAACAGGAGATCGTGGTTGGACAGGCACACATGAATTTTTACCATAGATTTTTACATGCAGTTCTCTAAATATATATATGGTTGTTACCATGTGAACTCGTAACTTCCAGCGTGAACTCGCTCCTCTCCCGTGAACTTGTGGTCTCCCCAGCTGGCTCTAGTCGGAGAAGTGCCGCACTCGCAAAGCACTCGGTGTGAACTGGAGTCCGTCAGAAAACTGTACCAGAGACGTACTGCACACGCAACACATTCAATGTGAATCTGGCGTTACACACAGAGATTTCTCCAGTTTATCTGAAACTTTTTATGATGTTATGCTCTGTAGCTGATGAGATTTGCAAAGCCTTTGCAAATTGGCATTGAGGACCATTGTTTTTAAAGTATTTCACAATTTTTACGCACTCTTTCACAGATTGGAGAGCCTCTGCCCATCTTTACTTATGAGAGACTCTGCCTCTCTAAGACTCTCTCATGTTACAGACCTGATATCAATTAACTCAATTAGTTGCCAGATGCTCCCCCAGTTGAATCTTTTTAAAATGCCTTTCTTTTTCAGCCATTTGTTGCCACTATCCCAAGTATTTTGAGAACTGTAGCTGGCATAACATTTGAAATGAGCTCATTTCATAAATTAAAGTGTAACATTTCTCAGTGCAAACATTGTTATGTTATCTATGTTCTCTTGTGAATAAAATATTGACTCATTATTTAGTTTTCAAACTAAAAGATTCAAAAGATTCAAATCTATATTATTTCCACTTACATTAATCATTCTGTCTCTGATTGTATGTTTTTCAACCAGTGCCGGTCTTTTAGCAGATCTGGTACAGCCCCCTGTTTTTTGATGGTTGAATAGACTAAGTCTAACCCCCCATTGTTTCAAAAAAGAAGTACTGTTGTGGAATGGACAGGCCAGGTTAATAGTCTTACTTCTCAGAAGATGACAATATTACAGAGAATGAGGAGACTTGAGAAAGCTTTGTGTTTTTCCTTTTTCTTCTCATATTAACCTACTAAGAATTCTCTATTGGCCAATCAGCAGTGCAGTGATTCACCCTAGCACTCCAGTGAAAACAAGTACTCAAAAATGTTTTTGTTTAATTTCTTTCCACCAGTTTCTCTAGACATGAATCCTTGAAACAAACTGTTACCTCTCCTCGCTGTTGCTTTGACCTTCACAATCTGTACTTCTGACTGCTTGGTGTGTTATTGATTTACAATTTTCCCTTTTCATCTACGGCCATATGCATGCAATCCTTTTCATTAGGCATCCTGCTGGCTCCTCAAATGTAAATGGTCAGCTGGCCCATAGACACTTTGTTTTCCTCACTGTACAGCGGCAGTGTGGCCCCGCTGGCAGGTGCGAGACACATTAGTACATGTTATAGACTGTGTGGGCAGTGGGTTTGTGGCGGCCGGATGCTGAATAGTTGGGCAGGAGCACTGTGTAGGTGGCAGTATTTGTGTGTAGTTGATGTCGAGTGCTTGTGAGTGTGCTGGCTTACATGCACTGTTTGTGACTTGTGTTTTTGTGCACATTACCCGTGTGTGTGTGCTCTATACAAGCGGTGAGTGGCATTCTTTTTTTGTTCCCCGCTAATAGCATCCTTAGCGGGTCTGTTACGATGGAAACCATGTTGCCAGGGAAACGCAGCCTGTCTGTGTGAATTCGAAGTGTTTCACAGCCTCTCTTAGCCTCTCTCAACCTCTCTGTCTGTATTTATGTGTGAAGCTCTCGTGGTCCGCTGCTCTGTCTGTCCATTTTCTCCTCGCCTAAACCTGACAGGACAGCAGCAGAGGACATGAAGAGTGAGAGGCGGCCTGATAACAGGAAGGGACATGGTCCCACACAGTGAATTGAAGAGTGGGAGTTGAATATTTAGTGGTAAAAAGTGAGCGCAAAAAAGATGGTGGGTGGAGGGATGGATATACGGATGCGTCAAAAGCACATCGACAGGAAAGAGCAGTGGATGTAAGTGGGGCGCACAGTGCACTGAGGCAGAGTGCTACAAAGGTGTGTGGTTTGAAGGCCAGACTTGAGCTACTGTATGTTCAGACTGACTCACTGTTTAACTTCGCTTTAAAGCTCATCAGCAGCTGACTTTTTGTGTGGACTGCTAAGGGGTCATGCCATTACTAAAGCCACACTTAATACATTATTGTCTTGAGTCCTACAAAAATTAACCCCTATAACCTATTTTATTTAGTGTGGCCAGGCCAGTATACTTTATGCAGTAAGCTTGACAGAGAAGTGGCTGTCGTGTTGTGAACACAACACACATCTAATTTGCGTATTTTGGCGGCAGTCTTAACATGGTTTAATTTTTAAAGCCATAATGAGCTAAACATACAAAATCTTGCTACATGGTTGTGTATTATGTCATGATCACATAAGAGATTGAGTAAGCTGAGAGAAATACTGAAATGAAACAGGTCATTTGGTCCTCAGTGGAGATAATGGTTTCTGCTCTGTATATGGTTGAAATATAAAACAGGGCGAGAAAACAGAGAGAAGGAGAGGAAGCGGCAGAAAGAGATTGATTATGTTCTCCTAAGTGCTTTCGGCATTATTGGAACCGCAATGTCCTCCCAAAGCAGGCAATTTGAATTAACATTGCAGGGAGAGTGATTGAGAGGGAAAAAATGGAGAAGCGGCGAAGAGATGGCGGGAAAGAGGGAAAAAGAACGGGAGGGCGAGGGGACGAAGGAGGCTGGCAACTGGCAACCAGACAGAGAGAAGAAAGAAAGAGTTGGGCTCTGGAGGGAGGCCGTGAGATGGAGAGAATAAGTGGGTTCAGAAGTAGGACAGAGAGGAGGATGACATGAGACAAAGGGGAAAAACGTGACTTGTTTAAAAAAAAAAAAATCAACATTCTAGATACTACTTTATGGACTCTGATGGGGTGCATAATAATCCAGTCAAATGTAGAATGCTAATGAACAGGAAGTATTGAGTGAGGAACAAGCGTCACTTAAAACTGAGAGGCACAGTAAAGGCACACTTCCACTAAAGGGTACAGAACGCGTTGTATCATTACAGGATGATTTCCATTACTCCAGGTCCAGGAGACCAGCGTTTTGTTTCATCAGAGGTCCGCTTCACTGGCTATGGTCATGTCTACTTTTTTGACAGAGCAGCCTTTCACCTTTTCATATAAGCAAGTTATGGATTTATATTTAAAATACTTCTATGAGTTTACTTATAACAATATGCTATGGGTTAGGGTTAGGAAGAGGAGCAAGTGGACCAGTGGTGCAGATAGGTGATATTGTGCACCACAGATTCCACTCCTGGCTGTGGTTGATGTTAGGCCTCAGCAAAGGCATTAAGAGACTTAAAGTCTCGTTTATATTAAATCTGCAATGTGTCGAGATCAAAGCTCTGGACTATACTGCCTTAACCACAGTGTGCGTGGCGGCAGGTGTACATGCCTTGCCAGATGGAGGTAGGACAAATCGTAGCTCATAAGAGACATGAGCTGGTGTTCCATTGATATGTGAAGTCGTAGATCTCCGTTTCACCTCCCCCTAAAGCCCCTTTCACATAGGCCTTAGTGAGCGTTGTGCACCTTTCAAAAGTGAGTGCGGTGCAACGGCTTGCCACTGAGCTAGGCACAGATAAATAGACCTATGGAAGTGGTATCTGCCATGTGGAGTGGCACTGTAAATGGTCACTCTAAATGTAGCCTATGTGTATAAACTATGTATGTGCATTTGGCATTACAAATAATACAAAAATGTTAAACTGAAGTCCTTAATCTCCTTAGCTCTGAATCTAAACCAGAAGTCCGTGTCATCAGTGGGAGGAGAGGGAGTGTTGTCACATTGCTCTGGCTAACAAGTAAACAGGACAGATAAATGAAAATAGAAAACATCTCGTTTTTGTTTTTCAATTTTGGTTTTATGAAAAAAGAAAAATGTATTTTTTTCTCAATTTTCTGTTTTTGTTTTCTAATTGGGTTTAGATTTCTCATTACATAACAAAAATCAAAAGGCCAGGAGGTACACTGACCTGACCTGTTTACCCCTAGCTTTAAAATTAACTTTCCTGCACCATTGTACCAAATTTTAGCTATTGTGTAACACCATGTAATGACATGAGTTTGACTTGTGTTTAATGCAATCTAAACTATAAATGCAGTATTTTGCTTCATGAAGCAAGAGCCTCACAATGTTAAATTGGAAACAGCTGTTGCTAACATACGCCAACTTTTTTTTTCTGAAAATTTAGAGCAACATTTTGCACACACCTCTTGAGTGTTTATCACAGGAACAAGACGCGTTTCTCGTTTTTCCTCGAGTGAGGATTAATAATTGTACAGTCAACTTACATCTGTTTGTAGCTCCACCTTTTCCAAAGCAGTCCAAAGCGAAACCAGAACTTGGGTTCCTAAAACCACCCCAGTGGAAATGCGGAAAGAGTTGGGTCAGCAGAGGTAGAACACCACTGAAAGTATTAGAAAATGGGGCAGTATTAACATGTTGAATTAACTGCCTCTATACATGCTCTGGACCATTGAAATTTAAGTTCAGTTTGTACCCCACCTCAGGTCCATAGTTCCTGAGAAAAGCTCCAACCACCAGCAGGAAGAGAATTAATCTGAAGATTAATGAATATTACTATTGGTCAGTGCATTTGAAATGACCTATTTCACAAAGAAAGTTAATATGTCTGGTTGGTCGAGGTATGGTTTCCAAATGGTGGAATGGTGGACACTGCAGTTCAATTTATATCCAACACTTAATTTACATCACTGTTTAGATAGTTACTCCCCTCTGCACTGCTTAGGGGGAACACAAGCCTCTTCTGGGGTTACCAGTACCAAAGCACTCAGTGAAAACACACTGAAAGAATGAACAGATACATAAACTTCAGAACAGATGAGATGGGTGGAAAAGATAGTTAAGGACACTTTGAGTGTGGGAAAAGCTAAGACACTGCTGATTGTAGCGACATGCGAAGACACTGATGGGAATGGACTGATGCATACCAGTGCAGATGGGACGCTGGGAGATGGATTTGGAGAGACAAAATGAGTGAAAGAAGTCGTCATGCAAACTTAAACACACTCACTTCCTTCAATGCACCCCTTCCCTGCCACTATACACTGCCACAGGTTTTATTTGTTGTAACTGGGCCACTTAGCGCCGCCTCCTGATTGGAAACTAGTGACCTCTGGCCTATTGACTGCGCAGGATACACACAAAAAGCAAACATTAAGTCACGCTTTCTGATGCGTGCCGAGCGCATTACCCTGAAGAGGATGAGACCTGATGGAAATGAAATGCCCATGATGAAGCACCTGCCTCTTTAGTCTAATGAGAATGGTGCTCAGCTGATCCTTTATTATCATTCACAAGATAAGGGCAGACCGCAGCAGGAAGAGGCCTTTTTAGATTTCCTGATAATCCCATTTACCTTTTCCCCACTTGTTTCAGTGTTGAGCAAGCCTTTATTTAGCTTCTTTTAAATGTCATGTGTGTCCAATTTCTATCCTCATTCACCTCGGCCTTTTTGCATCAGCTGTTTACTTTCACCATGGTAAATCACTTTTGGTGAGTGCACCTGCATTGTGAACACAGATGCTTTAGCCCCACTGAAGCTCTTTGAGTTAGCGTCCAACTTTTTGAAACCTCTGACAAACATCTTTTATAGCTAACTAAACAGCACTACAGGCCTATTATAAGTACAACTACATTACATATTATTTATGTCTGTCTTTTCCTACACATGTACACCTATTGGTTGCTTTATAGATATTTATGGACCATTTGATGAGGCAACATAAAAACAATCCACTCTTCTAACTGTGCCGTGATTTTGTTTTTGAATTTCTTCTTAATGGTAAATGATGTAATGGATGTGGCTAATGTAGTCTAAGAGTGTGAGGTGGATTGTATATGTTATCTAAAAGAACTTGGGCACACTCTGAACCTAGACTCAAACCACAAAGCCCCCCATATGTCTCACAGTAGCAAAGAATCCACCAAAAAGAAACATTTTGTCCCTTTACTGACTCCTTGTTTGTTGAGTCACTATTGTTTTGCAATTTCCCTATCACAAAATGGAAGAATCCTGTATAAAAAAAATCCCTGGATCGAAACAGTGCTTGGGATTCATAGTAAATACTAATCATTTCTTTCTTGGTCCATTACTGACCTTTCCTGAAATATTCATCAAAATCTGACCATTCCAACCAATCAGCAAACAAACCAACCTACGCTGACTAAAACAAAAACTCCTTGGAGCACCTAAAAATAGTCATACTCTCCAATTCACAAACTTTAAATTACTTTAAAGGCACTGAAAAGTAAGCCACATGTATAATATATATATATATATATATATATATATATATATATATATATATATATATATATAGAGAGAGAGAGAGAGAGAGAGAGAGAGAGAGAGAGAGAGAGAGAGAGAGATTTTTTATTGTGACTAGTAAGATTTAAAGTTGCAGCACCAACAGTGTCAAAATAAATATTGAGAACAAGTGCGTGTGTTATATTCATTAAATGAGCATCAGATGACCCTGTTAGCATTATGTCGTGTGCATAAAACATCACAGTAGTGCAATGGCAGCTGGACTGGTTTTGTGTGCCGTTTCTAATTCCATCTCGCATGTCACCCCGTTCACTGGACAGGGGCCAGGCCTATCTGCTCAGTAAATCGCATCACCCCAGCTCCCCCTTGCTGCTGGTGGTGCAGTCCATCCATTGTGCCTGCTCGCTTCATACCCTCAGTGTGGTAAGTCATCAGACTGCAGCCCATTACCTGCTGCAGGATTTGTACAGGCCGTGTAATCATCATGCTTTCCTCTTAGTTTCTCATTCGTGTTGCTGAAGGCGCTGCTGGAATTAACAGTCCACATTTGTCTCAGCTGCAATTCACTTACATGTGTTATCAGCAACTTAGCTCAGCTTTTTCCTCAGTGTTTTTTGGCTTCTGCTTATGTGCTTTTCATGTCTAATTTGTTCCTGTGCAGCTCTAGAAATCTATGCTGGTTATCAGTGCAGTGCAGTACTTTAACTGCTCCGGAGATACAGTATTTTTGCAAGAGTTGTTGTAATACCAATACTACGTGGGGTATTGAAGATTCTTTTATATGCACCCATTTAGGTTCTTTCAACATTGCTACAAGACTGCAGTTCCATTTCCTGGTAATCTACCATATAGAGCTGCAGTGTATGTAATATCACAATGATACCTATCAAAAAATCTGCACAGTAAAAACTGCTTTAAGACACACACTAACACTTTGCATGTAGAGGTGAACCTAAAAGCTTGTGGTATTACTTTTACTTCAACTTCTTGCCAGCGGGGACATTTCAGTTTCAAAGGTCATATTGATGCATTGCAGTATTCAAAAACCTATAACATATTGCATGTTTCTTAATATTGTGGAGCTGTAAAATTAAGAGAATAGAGAATGCAAATGGCAATAAGCAAATAAATCAACTAACGCATCTGTTAGCTGAACAATAGATCCCAAATTTATCATTATAGCATCATTAACAATTGCAATATCTGTATTGCAAAAATTGTAATGTATTGCTTTCATTCATTTACTCACTTCACTTCACTTTAAGTGAAAAAATAAGTTATCTGGACTAGGGGTGTTAGTAGTTAATCAGTTAATTTAATAATCAGCATTATGGTCATAATCAATTGAAATAGATACTAACAATTAATTATTATGTGTGCAGTAAAGGTACAGTACCATTGGAGAGTTAATGCAAATTTAACATAAAATAAAGCAACTGTTTCATAAAAAATACAGGACTATAACTTGTATTTAGTTTTTAAAAAATGCCACTTTTTTATTATGGCTCATGACTTTGATTTTAAGAAAGAGCTGTTTTTAATAAAAAGTAATGATAGGTGTCAAGCCAGTGGTTAATGGTTAATCAATAATCATTTGTTAAGACTACAAAATAATCGATTAAAGAAAATTCACAGAATGTGCATCCCTAATCTGGACATAGTTTGTAGCACTGAAAATGTTCCGTCCCTTATCCAATGGAATTTGACAGGTTACCTTTACTACTACTTTTTTACTTTACATTTCTTGATTGGTTGGTTTCACTTTAAGGTTTAAGCTGGCCTAGCTCCTTTGCGTTGAGGTGTATAAACTATATTCATCTATACTAATGAAACAACAACAAATTACTTATCATTACATAAATAAATAAATACTTGCAATTACTAGTATTTGTAACCAAACTTAGCATCAACTTGTTCCAGACAAAAAGAGGTGTGAATACATGTCCATAGATGTCTGTGAAGACTCTCACTCGTCCAGGGTAAATGCATCGCAACAAAAGTTTAAAAAAGCAGTCATCTGGATTAGATTTTTCAAGTAGAAGACGTTTCACCTCTTATCCAAGAGGCTTTCTCAATTCTGAAATGAACTGGTAAGAGAGCTGGTTTATATTCTTCTAGGAAGGAGGAGTCCTGAAACTAAATTCTATTGGTCAATGTGACCATGAATAGCCTAGTGGTTTCGGGTCGATAGGAGTCCTTTGTCCTCAGCTAGAGTGAGAGTCGTTAACCCTCCCCAGCCTGGGCAGCTCCTTCAGATGTAAATGACCTGAGTGAAACTGGTTTGTTTTGTTTGGGTTTCAGGAGACTGTTGTAGACAGAAGGAAGGTTGTATCTGAGACCACCATTTCTGTTTAAAGAAGGTTTATCTTTTTTGACAAAGATTGCTTCTTTCACTCCTCGCTCAAACCATCCTTTTTCTCTGGCTAAGATTCGGACCTCACTGTCCTCAAAGGAGTGGTTTGTGGCCTTCAGGTGGAGGTGTACTGCAGATTCTGGTCCACTGGAGTTGGCCCTGCGGTGTTGGTATAAACGCTTGTGCAGAGGTTGTTTGGTTTCTCCAATGTACTGTTCATTACAGTTCTCACTGCAGTGGATGGAGTACACAACATTGCTCTGTTTGTAACTGGGAATTTTGTCCTTGGGGTGAACCAGTTTTTGTCTGAGAGTATTAACAGGTTTGAAATAAACCGGGATGTTGTGTTGGCTAAAAATCCTTTTAAGTTTCTCAGATAGGCCGGAGATGTACGGAATGACTACATTGCTCCTTTTTGGCTCTTGCTCCTGTTCTTTCCTGTCCTGTTTTCTTGTCATTCGGGATTTGGAGAATGATATGTGGATATGTGGATGACACCTGGGTGAAGATCAAAATCCAGGAAGTGGAAGCTTTCACAAGGCATATTAATGCTGTGGACCAGAACATCAAGTTCACTCGTGAGGATGCCATGGAGAACAGCCTAGCCTTCTTAGACTGTGCAGTTATCATTGGAGAAGACAGGCGGCTCCATGTGGAAGTGTACAGGAAGCCCACTCACACAGACCAGTACCTGTTAT